>JAPPVO010006743.1:0-26079 GCA_030407325.1 Camellia japonica | reverse complement strand
TTTACCTAAATTTCTACATGGAAAGTGGTGTTCACTTGTGGAATCATATATTTTTCAGTTGTTCCGGTTCAAAAGGGTCCTTTTGTCTTCAAACGTTCACCGAATGCTAGCGAGGACACGGAGAAGCCAATTCGAAGTTTACAAATTCGACTTTTTAGAAAAGACTACTTATCTGGTTTGTCAGAATTGCTTATCTTCTTCTCTGCTTTTACTCATCAGTCTTGCAAGTATATATAAAGCTCTACTCGCTAACTTGATTCAGTGAAATATAATAGTTAATCAACCTGGTTCTCAAACTACATACCTTTAACTGTTTAATAAAATAAAATAAAAACTAAACACCTTTAGTTTTAATTTTGAATAAAAATTTTATTCTTTAAAGTATGTGTTTTTTTATCATTTTAATCTTTTAAGTTTGAATTTTATCATTTTAGTTCTCAAAATTGTCAATTTTAGTCATATCTCTAACGTCCATTGACATTAATAACGGGAAAAATATGTAATCCTTAGATAAAAATAATTTTGATCCCTAAAATATGAATTTCTTGTCATTTAGGTTCTGAAGTTCTAAATTTTTTCATTTTAATCCTCAACGTTGTCAATTTGAGTTAGAATCAAATTGACTCAAATTGATAACTTTGAGACCTAAATGACAAAATTTGAAATTTGAGAGACTAAAATAATAAGAAACGCATTTTGTAGGGATCAAAATTATCTTTTATCTATGTTTTTGTTATCAATGTAGACGGACATTAGAATTAAAACCAAACTAACTTAAATTGAGAATTTCGAGGACAAAAATTAAAAAAAAATAAAATAAAACTTAAGAGACTAAAATAAAAAACAACACATACTTTAAGAACTAAAACTGTTTCCTATCCTTTAGTTTTTTAGGTTTGACAAATTTGGTGCCTGAAGTGTAAAATGTGATTTTAAATGATCCCCCACAATTTACACTGTCCACATTAATTAACTGGAGCTAGAATATTTTCAAAATTTCGCATAAAACCTCAACAAAATTAAAAATGACTAAAAGCATACATGATTCTCAATATATACTTGATTGTATTTTGCCCCCTAACCAAAACGATTATAAACACAAGCATAGTGTGCGCTCTGTTAAATTTTCCCCTTTGATTTTCAATCTTTTAATATAGGGTAAATTATGCAAATAGTCCCTGTAGTTTACACGATGTGTCAATTTGGTGCCTATAGTTTCAATTTACTCGATTTTGCCCCTTAATTTAATGGATTGTGTCATTTTAGTCCAATAAATAACGGCTATTAAGTTAATTTAACGGAAGGTCAAACAATGTGTCAATTTGGTCCATGTACTTTACACAATGTGTTAATTTGGTCCCTATAGTTTCAATTTTCTCGATTTTGTCAGGGACTAAATTAACACATTGTGAAAAATACAGGGACCAAATTGACACATTGTTTGACTTTCCGTTAAATTAACTTAACAACCATTATTTGTTGGACTAAAATGACACAAGCAGTTAAATTAAGGGGCAAAATCGAGTAAATTGAAACTACAGGGATCAAATTGACATATCGTGTAAACTACAAGGATTATTTGCATAATTTTCCTTTTAATTTGGTTAGATTTTTTTTAAGGTAAATTATATCAATAATCCCTATGTACGAGCACGAAATAATTGTCGCTTGTATAATCCTGTTGATCAAACTTGCGTTCCTTCAAACATCGTCGTAAGACCTGAAATCAAAAACATCAACTAGCCGGCGGGTGTATACCAGAAACCCCTCCAATGCTTAAGTCAGTAAATAGACTAAGAATGAGACAAAAGCTTTGTAAATTCGGTAATAATAATTGCAATACCTAGAATTAGGGTTTGGTTTGAACTTTTGTAAGTTTTGTATGGCACAATCCTAGTAGAATTCTAACTTTCCTTTGTAGAGTCCTCCCAGTAATCACATTCTTAAAGGATAATGCTCATCCTTTAACACCCTCCTCACTGCAAGCCAATTGAGATGGCACAACTCTTTACACAGTTTCCAGTCGAGCAGCCGAACTACCTTGCTCTGTCCGCCTCTTATTTAACCATGTAACACGCAACGCTGTGCAAACCTAGCACAACGCACCACCATGCTTAACGTTGCACGGCCCTTCTCCTAGCCCAGTCAAAGCTTTGCTACCAATTACGTTTGACCATCTTCCCATATAGCTCAGTCAAACCTTTGACCGCCATTAGAAAGTAGCTCGGTCTAAGAACATTAGCATTTACCTGTCCGGTCAAACTTCTTTGACCGATTTGACCTTCGTGCGGCCCAAACCAAGCTCTATCCAAAGCATAGCTCAGTTCACTAATGCGGCCCAAGTCTTAAGCCCACTTCCACCTAGCTCGACCCAATTTGTGCTACACAAATTACCCTCTCACCTTATATTTTGTCCCATGTGTCATTTTGTTCTTTATACTTTCAATTTGATTAATTTTGGCTAGTAATTTTAAATTGTGTCAATTTGGTCCAATTGATAATATTATTAGAATTTTTGACAGATAACAATCATTGAATTAGTTCATGTTAACTCATCAAGTTAAGCAACTTTACAATTTTGTGTTTAAAAGTTTGACATATGCCACTACTGAGTGGATTTTTCACTAAAAAAAAATATTAACAATTGTAATCAATTAGTTCAAATTAAGACAAAGTCATCAATTCAAACTCAAAGTTGAATTAATTGAAACTATAAGAACTAAAATGATACAAAAATCAAAATATAAGAATTACTAGTATAATTTGTCCCTTTTTTAATAAAGTCTAAATAATACCTCACTTCCCATTTAACTATTTTAGATAGCGTGAGTGGCAAGGACTATTTAACTCACAAATGGGGGATCAAAATTGACAAAATCAAAAGATTAGCAATTAAAATGCAATAAAACTCATAATTTGGGAATTATTGGTAGAAGATAGATAATTACATTAAGGGGAAATTACCCATAGGTCCCATGTGAAACATGTGGTCTCCATTTAATCCCATAACTTTTTCACCACACCCAAAAGTCCTTTCCCCAATCTGGGACACCTCTCGTCTCTCTCATCCATCGATATCCTTGGTGTTGAGCTCGATGAACTCGTCCAAATCGATGACTCCATCGCCATCAGAATCGACCTCTCGGATCATGGTCTGGAGTTCTTCATCGTTGTCGGGGTAGCCGAGGCTGGAGAGGATGGATCCGAGCTCGGAGGAGGAGATCTTGCCGTCACCATTAACGTCGAATTTGTTGAAGACTTGCTTGAGTTCTTCCTCGATGTGGGCGCGAGAGTTGCGGGAAGAAGAGCGAGAGATGGCCGGAGATGGATCCAGAGAAGGGGTTGTAAGAATCTTCCATGAATATGGTTTTGTCAATTTCTCTCTCTTTCTCTCTCTATTTACAGATTTTTTTTGGGGATAGTTGTTGATCTATGGTTGTTGTTGTTGATGATAAAATAGATCTATAATATCATTGAAACAGATCTGTAATGACTTAGATTTGTACAGCTATCACACAGATTTGTAATGAGAAAATTTTTGAATTCTGAACAAGTAATTTTCGAGTTTTAGTTACAGGCGGTGAAACTGTAAAATTTTGCAGTTTGAATTTTTTTTTTTGGTGCTGGAATGAATCATGGTTTAAAACTGTAAAATTTTGCAGTTTTATAACATGCTTTAGAACTGTAAAATTTTACAGTTTCATAACATGTTTTAAACATTCCGACGACTTTCTGGCGATGTTGAACATTCCGACGAGTCTCCGGCGACCGTTTGATGGAAGTCCGACGATAGTAAGATGTGAACAGTGTCTGTAAATTAAAAAAAAAAAAAGGATTTTTTGGTAACAATTAAAAATATGTGTGGACTAATTGGTACAAATATTTTGTTTTGGGATTAGCTGGATCTTGAACTTGTTGCATGGGACTTATCAGTAAGTTCCCCTTACATTAAAATAAAAGTCAACTATGTGAGAAAGTCAACAACACACAATAACAGGCACACAAGAAGCCCAACCAACGGGGTGTCACTAAATCATGCGTTAGCCGACTATAGGTAAATAAGTTCTAATCCAAATATTAGAAAAGACTAAATGAGAATATGGTTTGATCCATACTATTGTCTAAGAATTAGACCGTTGTGGACTTAAAAGGGCTGTTTGTTACACTTTTTAGTATGTGATTATAATTTATTTTAATTTAAAAATCTGTCTCGGACTGTTTGATATAGTTTCTACTTATAACTTATTAAGTAGAAATAACTTAAATAAGTTTTTTTTTTTTTTTAAATAAAAGCTGATTATTTAGAAGCTGAAAAAGAGATATTTTTAGATTCTACTTTCTGATTATCAACTTTTAACTTAAAAAAGTTTCACCAAACAGAGCCAAATATAAAAAGACTTATAATCTCTGAAGTATGCATTTTATGTCACTTTTCAATGTGTCAAATTGATCCAATTTCTAATGTACTGTCAAAATTGTAACAAAATGATAATAAAATATACCATTCCTAAAGGGTGTTAAGTGACTTTGATTCCTAAACAATGACGGAAGAAGACTAAAGCATATTACAGTGTTTAGCAGGGGTGGACAAATATCAAGTTGCGTCGGATTAGGGCTGAGCCTAAGTTAAGAAATACAAAAATATCTCTTGCCCAAGATCGACCCTATACATAAAAATCTCTCTCAAGCCCGTCCCTAACATGGTATTACAATCCCAAGTTCATCCAAGAAAACCATTTATTAAATAAAAAATATATTATAAAATTAAAATTAATAATTTGTAATTGAGTTGACACAAAAACTTAATATTTAGTCATTACATTTTAACTATAGACTAAGTTAGATATGTTTTCCGTCTTAAGTAAATCTTTTCTATATAAAAATAAATAAAAACTAAGTAAATTATATGCATGTATATACTGGCTCATGCTAGAATACATATCCTCAAAAGATTGTATATCATATATAAGTTAGGACATTTGTAGTGTTAATTATCACAAATATCAGAACTAAATTCTTTTGAGCCATAACTATAAAATATATATATATTTAAAAAAAAAATGAGTTGTAACCAAAAACAATATAAGGTATAGCTGAAGACCTTTTGGAGTATAACCAAAATAATAATAATATGTTATAACCAATATTAAAATGAATCATAACTAACACCACAATGAGTCATAACCGAATCATAACCAAGTTATACATAAAACCACAATGTCATAACCAAATATCACAAACATCATAATTAAAACATATAATACACACTCCAAAAGAGGGTATGTATTATAAAACTGTCCTATATATATTAATGCTAGTAGCATTCCTAAGTCCAACCCATTTAATAAACGAAGCTAAAAAGTCGTTCCAACCTTGCCTTATGAGCCTATATATCAATCGCAAACCCTTAAAAAAGCAGACTGGAATGGGTGACCAACAAGCCGATGATCAATTTAACTCCAATGCAAATATTTTGGCAAGAAATTGAATGACACAAAACGGGAATGGGAAGAAATTGATAAAATTAAAATTTTAAATTTTAAAGTGACACAAAACAGATATTTTGGGAACTATATATGCAATTTAGATGACACAATTGAAATTAGACCAATTTTACTCAAATACGAAAGTTTAGTGACAAAATTGACAAAAAAATATAACTTAGAGAACCAAAGTGACATAAAGCACATATTTTTAAGAATGATAACAAAACCAAAAACAAAGAACACAAAAACAGAGGGCATAACAATTTAAGATGGAAAACCATCATTATTAAATTGAATTTTCATGTACCCTTGCTGACAGTTGTATTATGTACAATTAGTATGAACCCCACTACCACCTTGGCACTGTCCTCTAATTCTTAACTGGTTTGGATTTTTTTTTTTTTTTCTCAGTGAAAGTTAATTATTAGTTCTTAACGGGTTTGTATTGCTTTCTGTCACAATTCGCCATAAATTACAAGCAACTGATACTCAAAAAATGGTTCAAAAGATAGTTGAAATTCTGCAGTAGCTACTTACAACTAACTGCACACAACTTGATTATAAACTTACTTCATTCTTGACTTCATTCTAATTGTAGTGCCACATGTCAAGCACATTCAAGAGATAAAATCAATGCATGATCACACAAAATTGTTCGTGAGAATGTTTTGCTGGGGACTTCAGGGTAGTCCAGAACATTCATCAATCCTTAAAAAGGCCTTTCTATTAGGGGCAAAAAATGGGATTCAAGAAATAGTAGAAGAGATCTTAGTGGTATTTCCGGATGCAATTTCTTATGTAGATGAAGAGGGGCATTCTGCTCTCCATCTTGCAGTTATGTACCGTTGTGAACATGTTTTCAATTTCATTATTCAACAAATGGGAGTGCGTAAAAAGTTATTGTTGAAAGTAGACAATGAAGGCAACAATATCTTGCACTTGGTTGGACGAATGCCATATCAACCACAACTTGAAGTTGCTTCTGGTGCAGTTTTACAAATGCAGCGTGAATTGCAGTGGTACAAGGTAATACATTTGTTTTGTATCTAGGCAAAAAGTTCTCGAGTTTATATTACATCTTGATTTTTTTTTCCTTGATTTCCCTACAAACAAGAGTTGTTATTTATCTCTACTATTTTACAAAAGAAAATGACAAAATGAGGAAAAAACTATAGGGAAGCTCAACATAACAAATAATAAATTATTGATTTTCAGCAAAATAAAAGATGTGGAACAAAATTTGTACGAATCATAGAAGCATGCGATTATTCTGTTTTATTATTATGTGTCATTTTCTTTTATGGAATTTCGTCAACCATTTTACCTTTCAGTACCCAATAATGTTACATGCATAGGAAAATTTAAATACAAGTGCTTTGAATAAATCTGAACATTTTCTGTGCACTTTTTAATGATACTTTTCTGTGCATGCATAATTATTATTTATTAGGATGCACCATAAACTTGCTTTCTCATTCCAAACTAACTTGATGGCGTAGGAAGTAGAAAAGCTTGTGACGGTGCAGGCAACAACAACAATGAACCATGATGGAAAGACACCTATGATGGTATTTGACGAGGACCATCGTTGTATGATCCAATCTGAAGAGCAATGGATTGTAAGCCTGGCAAGTGCATGCACTGTTTCAACAACAATCATTGGCACAATAGCATTTTCGGCAGCCATTCAAGTGCCAGGGGGAAACGATGATGGAGGCCACCCACACTTAAATAAAAAAATCAGCTTCAAATTATTTGCCACATCAAATGCAGTCGCTCTATACTCGGCCATCGCCACATTCTTAATCTTTTTATCCATCTTCACTACACGCTATGCAACAATTGATTTTCTATATTCCCTGCCCAACAGATTAATAATTGGCCTGATTTCCTTGTTTGTCTCTATAACATCCACTATTATAGCTTTTGGTTTTGCCCAATATTTGATGTTTTTCATAGAAGACACACATTGGATTCCTAAAGCAGTGGTCATAACGTCCTTTGGACTAGTGACTTTGTTTGCTTTCTTACAATTTTCCCTCCTCCTAAATATGATGAAAACCACATATGGCCGAAGCATGTTCAACCTTTCGGATGGAAGAAATAGTCGAAAAGGCGTAAGATTTTGAGCTTCCTTACATGTACATTGTATCAAAGTGGAAATGCAACATTGCTCATTTCGTCGATGCCATAGCGAAATAGGCAAGATGAATAAAACTCTCTCTTCCCCCTTCCTCCCTCTCTGTAATATTAGATGTGTGCTTGTGGGTAATAATTCTAAGCACTTCAATCAAGTGTTTAGTGAACCTGATTATTGCTAAATTGTCTCTAATGTATCAAGTCTTAAGTTGTGTTCGGTGCTGGGTTGCTTTAGTTTGTTATTGGAGCATACTCGTACAAGCGTTTTGTTACATTACAGCAATAACCTCTACACCACAAATTTATTTATTTTATTTTTTATTTTTTTATTTTATAAATTCAGAAGAAATATTAAAGACTTATAAATTCACCAAAAATGATATGGTAATAGACTTGGAGTCTAAATCATTGGGTATAACAAATCAAAAAATGATACATATCATACCACATAATTCTATTATATATCTAATGATTTATTCTGTTCAATTTCATAGAACAATATTTTAATTTTTAAAAAATTATCAAAATACAAAACGTAAATGTACTGTAATAATAACTCGTAGTTTGTCTTTTCTTTTCAATTTTGCCCTTTCATTTTAAATAAATTACTAATAGTGACCTATATGTTGAGTGAAGGTTTTTTTTCGTAATTAAACAAACATTCTTGATCAATTATGCAACAGGTATTTTCGTAATTACGTAAACATTCTTGATCAATCATGAAACAGGTTTTTTCGTAATTACGCAAACATTTTTAGTCAATTATGAAACATAAATCTTTTATTTTTTTTAACAACTTACAAATACACCCATAAGGTTTGTTTAAGATATGAATCGGTCCTATAATATTAGAAATTACAACTATCGTTTGTTATAAATTTTCATTTAACACAATACTTAGGGGGGGAATTAATTCTCTTATGCAATAATAAATTATCAAAATTGTTTATTGAAAAATATTTCTCATTTCATTAAAAACTATTAATTGACTTAATGATTTATTTATTAACAAAATGGTTACCTGAAAAATATTTTTCATATCATTGAAAATTATTAATTTACTTAATGATTTATTTATTAATAAAATTGGTTATTTGTTTTGCGAGTATGATTTATATATTAATAAAATTAGTTATTTGTGTATATATATATTTTTGTGCTTTTTATTAGTTCAGTGAATTACCTTAGCAGTTTTTTTTTTTTTTTAATGAGAGAATTATCTTAGTATTTATTTTATATTTATTTGTTGAAAAAGTTACACACCATAATTATTTTTTTTATAAATTCAGAAGAAATGTTAAAGACTCATAAATTCACCAAAATGATATGGTAATAGAATTGGAGTCTACATCATTGGGTGTATAGCAAATCAAAAAATAATACATATCATAACGCACAATTCTATTATATATATAATGATGTGTTCTATTCAATTTCATAGGATAATATTTTAATTTTTTAAAAATTATCCAAATACAAAACTTAAATATACTGTAATAATAGCCGTGCCTTACACTGGCCTTCTTAAATTAGTATATATATATTATCACAAGTTACTCTTGTTCTTACTAAAAAAAAAAAAAAGAGTTACTCTTGTTCTTGTATTTAAAATTACATTTAAAGATTTAACACAAGAAGCAGTTTTCACTTCAGTTAACTTAATAATCTCGTCTTTCTTTGGTTTAATCTCAACTTTAAGTTTAATCCATTGAGGTTAGAAATATGAGAAATGACAATGTGGTAGATGTTTTCTATATCATTGAAAGAATGTCGAGTACAATTTTAAATTTCTAACTTTAATAAATAAAAGGGAACTTTTTTGATAAGTTCTTTTTTAAGAGTTTTATTCCATCTAATCCATATTCTTTTTTACTATTTCACTAGATCTTATTTGAGGTAAGATGACCAAAACACCGCCAATCTCTCTTGCCCCCCCTATTAATGTAGATATTTAATGTTGATTGTCATTATATTTTGGTAGTTTTCAAGCATCAGGATGTTGACTGCAATTATATTCATGTTAATTTGAAATGAATTTTTTCATTGTGTTGTCAATTACATGATGTGAATATTCATATCATGTAATTAAAATGAATATTCACATCATTATATTTACATTAATTTGGATTGAATTTTTCTCATTGTGTTGTCAATTACATAATGTGAATATTCATAATAAAACATACGAATGTGAATGTTCACATCACTACATTAGATGAGAGAGAATGTTCACATGTTGTGAACGTTCACATTACTACATGTTGTGAATAAAAATATGTTGTCAATTAAAAATATAACATGTTGTGAACGTTCACATCACTACATTAGATGAGAGAGAATTTTTTGAAAAGGATTTGTGAACGTTCACATCAGATGAGAGAGAATGTTCGTATTATTTTTAATGTGTTGTCAATTAAAAATATGAAGGTTCACATCACTACATCAGATAAGAGAGAATTTTTTGGAAAGGTGTTGTAAACGTTCACATCAGATGATAGAAAATGTTCACATTATTTTTAATGTGTTGTCAATTAAAAATATATTCACATTATATAATAATATAAAATAATAACATCAATGTTATTCAATTTGTGTATGAAATTTCTTATGCCTTGGTCCTCTCCCTTCTCTCTCCTCCCTCAACATTAAATATCAATATTAAATATAAAGGCATAAGAGTCTAAGAAAATAGTGTAAATCAAGAAAAAAAGACTTTATGGAATAAAAGTATAAATACATGAAATTTAGTGGGTTAAAAAATTCCTTTAAGGACTTCTTGGGTTAGAACATTTCTAAATGGGATTTATTAACAAAAATCCATATATGGCCATAATTTTTTGGGATTTTATTTTTTAAGGTCTATGATATTAAGATTTTATAAGATAAATGATATATAATATTTTCATAGTAGTTAAGGTCCTGCAACATTTCTACAGAGAAAATTCAATTTAGATAACTTTTGTTCACTCAGAGAAATTTCGCCCCGACTTAGAGAAATTTCAATTTTCATAAAGAAATTTCTCATTGATCATACCAGAGAAATATCAAAATTTTTCTGAGTAAAAGCCGAAATTTCTTTGAGTCAAGTGCAATTTTTCTGAATCAGGCAAAATTTCTCTGAGTCGAATTTTCTCTGTGAAAATGTTGAGGGACCTTAGCTAATAAAAAAAAACATCTTGGACCTCTCCTACTACACAAAGTTAGAGAGGGATGTTTCACTATTTTTTTTTTTTTTTTTTTTTTGCTCCTTGGCCAAAAATCTAATTTTGAATTTTGTTTGGTCAAATGTGCAAGTGCTAAATTAGTTTGTCTATAAGGACAAGTTTAGGTAAAATGACCAAAATAGCCATATATATATATATATATTCGCAATGATTCAGAACATTAATTTTGGTGCTCTAATGAAGCACTAATGACATGGCAAGGAGGGGAAAAAAAAAAAACTAAGACCAAAACATCACATCACAGTGAAGGCGATGCATCATCACAATTTCAAACCCTAACTCTCTCTTTTTCTGACTTTGAACATGTAGCTTTAGAAGCATTCTCTGCAAATTGTATGGGGTAACTCCATCTTCCCAGGGCGGGCCCTAGCCCAAGGTCAATAAGGCCTGTGCCTTAGGCCTCAAAATTTTGGCCCAAAAATTGGGCCATCAAATTTAGTAAAATGTTATAGGCTCAATTTTTTTCTTTTTTTGTTTTAGGATCAATTTAAAGGCCCCAAAATTTTTTATTGGGCCTATATATGGTTTAGCCCATATTTATTTATAAGTGCGGTTTGGCCCATATTTATTCAAATGAAAATATATATACCAAAAAAAAAATGTTTGGGCCCAGCCCACGAAGAACAATATACAATATACATTGCTCGGTGCGCGCTCTCTCTCTCTCTCTCTCTTTCACAGACACGAAGTGATGAAGAAGGAAGAAAGCATGTACCAAGCAAGCATAAAGCAGGGTAGGCAGACTTAGAGAGCACAACACTAAGCAACTCACTCTCTCTCTCTCTCTCTCTCACTCCTCCGACAACTCTCTCTCTCTCTCTCTCAGTAAGTCCTCTCTCACTATCAGATTTTATTAAATAAAGTTGCCCTAATTTTTTTGTTTACATTCTTTCTTTATCAGTTAGTGGAATAATAAATTTGTCCTAATTTATTTTTTTTACCTTCTTTATCTATTAGATTTTAGTGGACTAAATAATTTTGCCCTAATTTTTTTTACCTTGATCTTTATCAGTTTTAATTGAATAATTTTTTCCTAATTTTTTTGCCCTAATTTTGTTTCATTAAATTGTTTTTTTTTTTTTATATAATTTCTTTGTTATCAGAGCGGCCCCATTTTTATTGTTCGCCTTAGGCCTCACAAACTTCAGGGACGGCTAGCATCTTCTATATCTTTCTCTGCAAAAATGAACTCTGTCTCTTGAGAAGAAAATCTGTTATCAAGAAATAGCGATGCTACTCAATTCTTCACTTCATTTCATGCTTCATATTTGTGTGTCGAAAATACACAAACACACATGCATATATAGATATGTAGTGATGCTTGCTAGTTTGAAGCGTTTAGTCCTTCCAATCTGTGTGGCTATGTATGAACACACACTCGATTTCACTTCGTTGAGTTGATTTAGGATGTGTTGGTTCAAATACACAATCCCTAAAATGTAATATTAAATCAAGGTAATATTTGAAGCTTTAAAACTCTAAATGCACAATTTTTGAAGCTTTATGGTAATATTTGAAGCTTTAATATGTGATGATATGTGATGATGATGATGATGATGATGATGATGATGAAGACGAAAAAAATTGCAACAAATAGGCAGAGAACAAATGATAGTCACAAAATTAAACAGATGATAGTCACAAAATTAAATGGATAAAAAAAAATATGCTCTATAAATTTCATTAGATAGGAAAAAATTTGCAATTCCAACAGAAAAAATTTTTTGAACAGATAAATTTCAATAGATAGATTTTATTTGAACAAATATTTGAACAAATAAAGAAAATTTGAATTGAAAAGATTAAAAAATTAAACAGATAGGGTAAAAAAAAATGAATAGATAAGGGAAATTTTGAACATATAGGGGAATAACTTGAATAGATAAGGAAAAAATTTGAACATATAGGGAAAAAAAATTTTGAACAGATAGATATAAATTTGAACAAATAATCAAAAAAGCCAACAACAAAAATTAAGAGGTAAAATTGGAAATAAAATGTCTTTTAAAACAAACACAAACAAAAGGACTTCTCATCGAAGTATTTCATAAATAGTAGACCTCTCATCAGTAAAAAAATATCCACTAGGCCCGTTTGGGGACTTACCTTTTTAGCCAATTAGTCAAAAAGTTACTAAATTAGCCAAAAAGTCAACAACTCATACCAAAAAGTCAAAGATTCTCTTTTCTCTCTACTTTTTGCACATCTTCTCGTAATTAGCCAAAAAGTCATCCCAAACATACAAGTTTTTTTTATCTACCTTTTTAGCCAAATAGCCAAAAAGTTACTAAATTAGCCTGTTCCCAAACGAGGCCTTAATACCTTACACCCTCTTTAGGCTAGACTTTTCAACAATTATCTCTTCTTTTTTTCTTTTTCTTTTTTTTGTAATTAAGTTAACACAGATAATAAAATACCTTCAATTATATGTTCATTTTTTTTATACTAAAATATGTTAGTAAAGAATATTAATTAATGGTAATATTATTAATTTTTTGTCATGGTAGAAATTGATGGATCATGATCCTCTCCATTTTAAAATTATAATGAGAGATCTCCATTACATTATTCAAAAACCTGTAAATATTTCTTTCTAAATTAAAAATCCAAAGGCTTGTAATGATTCTTTCTAATTAATTGTCATGATTATTTCACAATCCTTTGATCATGTAATAGAAATTTTCTATTATAATTATAATTGAGAGAATCTCGGTCCGAAACTGATATATATATATATATATATACTTGTAAAAGAAAGAAATTCCATTTTTAAAGAAAGAAAAGAGCTTTACGGAGGCTGGCCACGTATGCATGACGCAGCACTCGGCGTCCCTCGGACTTGACGAGTCGGGCCTAGTATCATTTTCCATATATTTGTGTGGTGTAGAATTTCGTTTACGAGGGGATATTTTATTTTAAGAAAATGACATACAGGTATATTTTGTAAATTTATTTTTTAAATTTAATAATGTATTAATAAGATGATTGGTTAATGATTAGAGAATAAATTAAAAAAAGAATTGACTCATATTTTCATAGAGTACCATATCATTAGATCTAAAAAGTAAATCTAATTTTTAGACATGAATAACAATACATATTATTTTATTTTATTTTATTTTCAGTGTGCGGCTGACTTTTGAAAGGTGCAACTGAGCATAAATAAGATGACAGTGAGGGAATCTCCAAATAGATTTACAAAAATAAATAAATAAAATTGAGGTAGCAAATATCAATAATATATTCGAGTAGTAGGAAAAGTTTAGAAAAACATTAAAAAAAAATGGAAACAAGCTCCGGCAACTACACAAGGTTCTTTAGTCGCGAATTCAATCCCGCATCGTATGGAACTCGTCATGGTAAGTTGACAATGCTATAATTTTCCATTCATTTCTAACCACTTTTAATTAAATCTCACTTTTGTGTATGCCTGTTTGATATTAATTTGAAAAAATCAAAAAAGCCAATTTTAGCCAATGCCGGCCACTGCACCGAGCAATACCGGAAGGCGATTGGAAGAGCGTGAAAAGATTTTACATGTCACATGCAGAAGCCGTGACAAATAGCATCACAAAAAGCAAGGATACGGCGCTGATGGTAGGGGTTATATCGGAGCAGAAAATAGAGTTCATAAAGAATCAAGTGCAGTTTGGATGGGTGAATTTGAAAAGTGTGAACAGAGGGGGGAATACTGCACTTCATGAAGCTGCAATTGTTGGTCATTTAAAGGCTGCTGAGTTTCTAGTGGGAAAAGACACAAGGGAAATTTGAATTGAAATGATTAAAAAATTAAACAGATAGGATAAAAAAATGAATAGATAGGGGAAATTTTGAACATATAGGGGAAAAACTTGAATAGATAAGAAAAAAATTTGAACAGATAGGAAATTTTTTTTTGAACAAATAGATATAAATTTGAACAGATAGTCAAAAAAAAGCCAACAACAAAAATTAAGAGGTAAAATTGAAAATAAAATGTCCTTTAAAACAAACACAAACAAAAGGACTTCTCATTGAAGTACTTCATAAATAGTGGACCTCTCATCAACAAAAAATATCTACTGGAATTAATACTTTATATGTTAGACTTTTCAACAATTATCTCTCCTTTTTTTTCTTTTGTAATTAAGTTAAAACAGATAATAAAATATCTTCAATTATATGTTCATTTTTTTATAGTAAAATATGTTAGTAAAGAATATTAATTAATGGTAATATTATTAATTTTTTGTCATGGTAGAAATTGATGGATTATGATCCTCTCCATTCTAAAATTACAGATCTGCTTGAGACCCCCATTTCACCCCACCCCAACGACCCCACACACACGTGAGGGTTGGTCATTGGTGAAAAAAAAAATTAAAAAAAAAATTTCAGCCAATCAACACCCACTGGGGGTGCTGGAGTCTCCCCCAGTGGGGGTCCCAATCTTTTTTGCTAAAATTATAATGAGAGATCTCCATTACATTATTCAAAGACTTGTAAATATTTCTTTCTAAATTAAAAATCCAAAGGCTTGTAATGATTCTTTCTAATTAATTGTTATGATTATTTCACATTCCTTTGATCATGTAATAGAAATTTTCCATTATAATTATAATTGAGAGGATCTCGGTCCGAAATTGATATGGTATAAAAAAAAAAAAAAAAAATTTGATTGAGAGTTATATATACTTTTGCCCCTTAAAAAATTATATCTATTTATAAAAGAAAGAATTTCCATTTTTAAAGAAAGAAAAGAGCTTTACAGAGGCTGGCCACGTATGCATGACGCAGCACTCGGTGTCCCTCGGACTTGAAGAGTCGGGCCTAGTATCATTTTCCATATGTTTGTGTGGTGCAGAATTTCGTTTACGAGGGGATATTTTATTTTAAGAAAATGACATACAAATTTATTTTGTAAATTCATTTTTTTAATTTAATAATGTATTAGTAAGATAATTGATTAATAATTAAAGAATAAATAAGATGACAGTGAGAGAATCTCCAAATATATTTACAAATATCAAAAATATATTCAAGTGGTAGGAAGAGTTTAGAAAAACATAAAAAAAAATGGCAACAAGCTCCGGCAACTACACAAGTTTCTTTAGTAGCCAATTCGATCCCTCAGCGTATGGAACTCGTCATCGTAAGTTGTCAATGCTATAATTTTCCATTCATTCGTAACCACTTTTAATTAAATCTCACTTTTGTTTATGCGTGTTTGATATTAACTTGAAAAAATCAAAAAGTTAATTTTAGCCAATACTGGCCACTGCACCGGGCAATACTGGAAGGCGATTGGGAGAGCGTGAAAAGATTTTACATGTCACATCCAGGAGCAGAGACATACAGCATTACAGAAAGCAAGGATACGGCGGTGATGGTAGGGGTTATGTGGGGGCAGAAAATAGAATTCATAAAGAATCAAGTGGAGTTTGGAAGGGTGGATTTGAGAAGAGTGAACAAAGAGGGGAATACTGCACTTCATGAAGCTGCAATTGTTGGTAATTTAAAGGCTGCTGAGTTTCTAGTGGGAAAAGACACAAGCTTGCTATACATTCGTAATTCGGATGGGTATGTACCACTTCACTTGGCCGCTTCCCATGGTCAGAAGGAGATTCTGTGTTATTTTCTGAGAGTAGGTGAGGTGCACAACCTACAGCTATCGGAATCGGAGTTGGATATGCTTATGCATCTTGAAATAACTGCCGGATTCTTTGGTAAGTACTACTACCACTACTTGACAATTTTTCATGGTGGTTTTTAAATTACAAATAAATAAATTTTATTTGGACTCAGTCTAATAAATCTCAAATTAGATGCAATTTAGATATGGTTAAAATTTTCTTTTTAATTTTCCATCACAAAAAATTAGATAGACCAATAGTTTTTACCATGTATATCTTATACCACATATTTTTCATTTTTCATTTTTCATTTTTCATTTTTAAAAGAAGGCTTATATATGGTTAAACACGATATATGTATTTTTTGTTGTGGCATAAAAATTTGCACTACACATGTATTTTTTTAATTTATGTTTACATGAGCCATGCGGAATTTCTTTTTTAATTAATAATTTTGCTATAAATATTCTGACGGCTAAAAAGTTCTTAATTTTTTAGACACCACATGTACTGTTTAGTTTTCAAAAATAAATATATAAAATTTTGAAGCAAATATTTTTAAAATTTGATATAAGACTAAAGTTAATTTCCTTTCAAATTTTTTAAATTTCAAATTAGATATGAATTAGATATGGATTTTTTTTAAAAAAATTTCTATATTAAGGTTTTTAAATTTCAAAATCATAGATATGATTAGATGGACTGATATTTGTGTGCCATGTATATTTCTTAATGTTTAAAATTTTTTAAAAAATTAAGAAATTTAGATTAATCCTTTGAAACTAATGAAAAATCCATTTTTCTTAAGAGAGATGCCACTTCTCCCAATTGAGGACCCTAATTTCAACCCCAATGATGTCATTAAGACACATGTGAAGCTCTCTCTCTCTCTCTCTCTCTCTCTCTCTCATATTTTTAACCCCCTAATTCCAGATTTTTGGGGTGTAATTGGGGGAGCAAAATTAGGAGAATGAATAATTTTTCTTTGTGTAATATATTGCATATATATATTAGTCAATCCTATATAAAATAGGAATTTATTTGATAAATAAAAATATCTTAAAATCAAATGAACTCAATGAATACGACGCATGGTGCCTCCACCTACTCCAAACATCCCTTACACAAATTTTTTTTTTTTTCCAATGAGATTTGAAATTTTGAGTGATATATTTTGAATGATAAACATTTGGAGAGAAGATTAATTTAAAATCAATATAGTTAAGAAGGATTTCAAGAACAAATTCTGTGAAATAGTATTGTATAAAGGACCAATCAATTAAACAAAATAACTTGAGCCCTCGTTTGGGAAGAGCTAAAATAGCTTGCTTTTTGGCTATTTTAGCTTGGCTTTTTTAGCCTAGTTTGATTTTTATTTTTGACTTTTTTGACTTTTGTGAGAGAAAAAGTATAATGATTATGATTTGAATGTGACATTTTGTCTTATTGGCTTATGTAGCCAATTTTGTCTTTTGTGTTTTTTTAGCCAAAAATCCTTTGCCAAACATAGCTTGAACAACGATTTAAAAACAAATGTGTGAATACAAGTTATGATACATTTATACATATTCACATATATTTAATATCACATACATATATTATTATTTATAAATACATTAATATACACATGTTTGGACATGTAGATACTCAAGGCAAAAGACTTAAAGAGAAAATAGGAAAGGAAGAGATATTTAAACATTCTTTTAAATATAAATATTTGTACCAATCTCCAATAATAATAATAAAATACAAATATACCAATAAGTATAAAACTAACCTCTTCTAAAATACATATTGCATTAGATTGCTCGATTGTATAGAGTTTTGCCTTCTTTTAAAATGCTCCTCATGTTGAATGGTATATATATTTTGCCTTAAATTCAACTAATAAATTTGCATTGAAATATTAAAGCTTTTAAAAGATTAGTATGTATATATCTCAACGCTAAAAAATTTCCATACTTAAGCCTAGTTTGGGATACTCAAAAAAATTCAAAAAGTCAAAAAATTACTTAAAAAGTTAAAAAGTTATCACTACTCACCAAAAAAAAAAAATAATAATTAATTAATTTTACACACAAATTATTACAACTCAGTCTGACGTCCCACAGACGGTTGCTGAGTTTTTTGGACAAATTGCACAGGCAGGGTGCACAAACAATACAATGTTGTTCGGCCCGTGGGAGCCCATCACGGGTCTCGTTTTGATAATCTGAACCGTTCAATATGTAGAACTTATCGAGTACTATGTGTTTGTAAAAAATCACGTTGATCGAATATCGCTAACTACATAATTGAACCAATTTTGTATAAAACAAATGGATGGTGTCATAGTTAACGGTTGAAAAAAAGCTAATATGATCAGATAGCTATCGATATCCGATTAACGTGATTTTTTACAAGCATATAGTACTCGACGAGTTCTATATATTGAACGGTTCAGATTATGAAAACGGGACCCGTGATGGCCCCCACAGGCCAAACAATACCGTCCAATGCAATGTCCGAAAAGTAGGCAACCATTTTTTATCATCAATTCACTCCCTCAGACAGTACGACCGTACTGCCTACTGTCCTTATCTTCTCCTACACACTAATTTATATAATTTTTTAATACATATTTTTTCGTAAAAAGTCAAAAAGTTAACTAAAACAACCATATTTTTTTCCTCAATTTTTTAGTTTAAAAAATCAAAAAATGCACTTATTTAAGACACCCTAAACAACCCATTAATTTTCATTTCATGATATAATTAATATGCTTAAATACTGTTTTTATCGGTAAAATCATATATTTTTGAAATAATATGATTGTACATAAAATAAAAGTTAAAAGTAGTAACTACATGACTCTTCAAGTCATTTATAATATAACATGAATTAAAAAAATCTAAAACAAACATAAATCAAGCTAAAATTTATGTTTTCAAGCTCCGATGTATGCAAATGTTAAATACTAGGGTTTTATATTGTTAATAACAAAAATCGGAATGTTTAAGGTTTGCCAATCTATATTCAAGTCCTGGCAGAATTTAATTTGAGTAGGTAAAGTTTTCTTTAAGTCACGACCAAATTTAAAATTCTTTTGACCAAGTAATAAAATAAAATGAATTTAAATTACTCAAATTGAGCCCAACAAAGTTGTACTTCTTTGAATTAAGTCGTACAGTAAAGCATAATTTGCTCTTAATTTTATAATCTAAAAATTCACATTGCATTTTCTTATGAGAACCTCCCACACTCTCTTGGAATAATAGCAATTGAATAAAAGATGGTTATGATCCTCCTTGTTACCCCTACAAAGATAGAAAAAGGCTTTATCTTTGACAACAAACATTATCAGTCTATCACCATTGTTGAGTCTTTCATAAATAGCCATCTGAGAGGGTAATTTGTGTGACCAAAATTGGACCGAGCTAGATAAAGTGGATTGCATGTGATGGGGCGTTTAGCTGGCCGGGATAACAACAGTGAGTAGCCCGGTTTTGGGCCAAGCTTGTTATAGGCCGGTCAGTGGTAGTGACTGGATCTTAAACCTGGTTACTCATACAGTCCACGACCGAACCAAAGTGTTTTTCTTCTAGAGGGCCGAGCTATACACAGATCGGTAGAACAGTGTGCGATTGTTGGTGCGGTTCAGAGTAAGGTAACTTGGTTGGGCATCGACAGCCGAACAGAGTGTGGATATCTCACTTTGCTTGTAGTGAGGAGGGTGTTCTAAGGATATGCATTATCCTTAGGTATGAGACTCCTGGGAGGACTCTACAAAGGAGAGATAGAGTCCTGCTAGGACTGTGCCATGTTGAATCTATAATAGCATATGACAGAACCTATGCACGGGTATTGCAATCCTTACTCTCAAATACACAGAGCTTATTGTCTATTGTCTGCTTGCTGACTTAGGCATCAGAGGAGTTTCCGGCACACACACACTGGCTAGCTTACGTGTGTTTTCAGGTAGCAAGTGACGAAGTTAGGAGGAGTCAAACTTGGTCAACAGGATTATACGAGAAGATTATTTCGTGCTCGTACAATTGGCATCGTCTGTGGGAAAACGACAGAGAACAAACCTTTTGATCAAGTTTTCATTCAATTGATTTCAATGGCGCACAATAAAGACTTACTACATTCTACTATTGATGGGTAAACCCCAGAAGGGGGCGGAAGGCGCGAGGGCTTGCCTTTTGTCCCACCTATGGCCGAACTGGATCTCCAGCGATGGAACCCACATAGAGGGGCTCGAGAAAACGGGCCTCTAATCCTCATCAATCTCAAAGCCCAGATGGACAAAGACGGAGAATGGATTCTTATGTTTTGGAGGATCGCGTGAAGGAGCAAGACGAATTGATAAGGAGGATGGCGACTGACATGGAGACGATGCAGCGCCAGATAAAAGGCAAAAGAGTGGAAGGGGAAGAGATCGGCGAATGAAGAACGCGCTTTCGTCACTCAGGAGATCGTGACAGGCAAATCACACCATCGCAATCTGAAAATAGAAGCCTCAGGATAGGCAACACACAATCAAGAACTTCCAGGACTCATTACTAAAGGGAAGCAGTTATCGACCCTCATATACGCATCAAACAACTTCTTAGCACACCGAGTTGCCTAGGTCGACGGACCTGCGGACAGTGCTAGAAGAGAGGGCTCGAAGGAGAGAAGACGCCCAGGCACGCGACCCCAAAAGGGTCTCTGCTCTATAGCGACTGGCTCCTAGGACACATGGAAGTGTCGAGGTTAGAATGCTAATGTCGCGCCTTACTTACGAACTGGCGGACAAAGCGTTAGCAAGATTGTAAAGCCCTTCGTTCGTTCCGGTGATAAAGAACGCACTATTACCCATGGGCTTCAACCAACCTAAGTTCACGACGTATGAGGGGAAATCGGACCCCTACATGCACTTGAACCACTTTCGCCAAGTTATGGCTATACATCGGCGAAATTAGGCTCTAAGGTGTATCTTGTTTCCATCAAGCTTAGGCGACCTGGGCTTGACTTGGTTTGAGAGACTGCCAAAGGGTAGCATCACTTCATGGTCACAACTAGCAGAAACGTTTGTCACCAGGTTCAAGACAAACACCAAAATTTCGGTCGAGATAGACCAGTTGCTCACCAATGACATGGGCGAGAAAGAAACATTAAAGGCATACAACGACAAGTATTGGAAGACCTTCAACTAGATTGGCGATTGCCCCACCAACCTATCTATCGCGCAGTATAAATGGGGTTGCCAATGGGCCATAAGTTGAGGGATTCATTGACAATGACGCATGGAAGCCTTGATGGAGAGAGTATACCAGCATATCAGGGTAGACGAAGATGGCGCTCGCACCAAGGCAAAGTCCGGCACAACAGCAATGTTGGACAAAAAGCCTGCAGCAAAAGTTAACACAGTCGGGACGGAAGGACCGACCGAACAAGAATGGTCGAGGCCAACGACTAAACGATGAAGACGCTTAGACAAGGAGGTTGAGAGTTTGCATCGCCATTACCACTGTGTTCAAGAAGCCCATCTACTGGATTCTTAGTGAGATACGCGACGAACCCTTTGTTCGGCGGCTGGCCAAGTTGGAATAAGCGCGAAGGGGCTACGACGATCGATATCAGTGCACCTTCCATGATGAAGTGGGGCACCAAATTGAAAATTGCACACCATTGAGGCAACACCTAGAAGAGTTAGTGGCCGCGGGCCACCTAGACTAATACATTGAAGGGGAAGCTCGGCCAACCCCCCAGGACTGTAATGGACTAGATGGAATGCCAATGGAAGGTCTGCCTCAAGGAGTAATCAATGTTATACATGGGATCATTGAGCCTAAAAGAGTCTGCAAGCTCAGAGGGATGATAAAAAAAGATGAGCACATGAGAAAAGTATTAAGTATACAGCCTACCATAAAAAGAAAGGAGGCTGAAGCAACAAACGTCATCACCTTCTCTAACAAGGACTTGGCAAGGTTACAAAGCCCTTACAATGACACGCCAGTAGTTACGCTGCGCGTCAAAAAATTTAATATCAAGCGGATCTTGATTGACCGAGGGAGCTCGTGAGAGATAATGTACTATGAAACTTTCAAGCAACTCAAATTGGAAGACAAAGATTTAGCACCCACGACTTCTCCCTTGGTCAACTTCAATTCTATGCCAGAATGGCCGAGTGGCAAGATAATTCTACCAGTCAAAGCCGGAACGATGACAAAACAAGTGTAGTTCTGGGTGTTGAAAGTCCCTTCCATTTACAACATAATCTTGGGAAGAGCATGACTGCACGCCATGCTAGCGGTAGTATCAACCTACCATCAAGTGATGCAGTTCCCTAATGAAATTGGAATGATTGAAGAGGTCTTAGGAGACCAAATCATGTCTAAGCAATGGTTTGTGACAGTAAACGACAGCCGGGCTGCCAAATGGTTCGCGCAAATGGTAGAGGAACCAAAAAGCAACGAGTTGTTCGCAGAAGTCGGCAAGGCAGCCGAACAGAAGGCAATGGAAGATCTGGTGGAGGTAAAGATAGACGAGAACAACCCAGAGAAGTTCTTTTTTCTTGGCTCGTCACTGTCCAGCACCGAGAGAATAGAGATCATAGAGTTCTTGATCTCTAACATTGAAGTGTTTGCTTGGACGCCATACGACATGCCCAGCATTGATCCGAACTTCATCTGCTATCAACTTAATGTCAACCCAACCGCCAGACCAATTATACAGCAAACTCGCCGATTTGTGCTTCACCACGCCGAGATAGTGGCTGAGGAAGTGGGAAACCTATTGGAGGCACGGGTAATTAGAGAGGTTCACTATCCCAAGTGGATCTCCAACACCGTGGTGGTACCAAAGAAGAACGACAAGTGGAGCGTTTGCGTGGACTACAAGACAGTCAACAAAGGGTGTGTTTGATTGGACGGATTGGATAAGGGGGGATTAGAATCCATCGGACTTGAATTTCAGGACTGTGAATCCCCCGAACTATTTAGTTGGATTGGATATGTATCCTGTGTTTGTTTTCTCATGGGATTAGATGTCTAGAAATGACTATTTTTAGTGAATCCAATGTTTGGTTGGACGGACTAGATAGGATAAATGAGCAAAACACCATTTTACCCTTTTTTAATTGTTTACTAAGTAATAGTAATATTAAACATATCTTTAATATTTTAATTATTTTTAGCTAGATTAAATAAAAATTTATTTTATTTTATTTTTTACACAATTAAATAAATTTATTTTTAAAAAATTAAATAAATAAAATATCAATAAAAATATATGTTATTTTTTAATTAAAATTTAAATAAATTTGTTTTTAAAAATAATAATAATTAAACAATGAAATTAATTAAAATATCTATTAAAATTTAAATAATGAAATTAAATAAAATATAAATTTTTTTTAAAAATAAAACATCAATAAAATATCTATAAAAAATTATTTAAAAAAAATAAATAAAACATCAATAAAAAGTTAAATAAATTTGTTTTATTTTTAAATTGAGACATTTTAATTTTATTGAATTTTACTAAATATAATACATAATTAAATAGTAGAGGGTCAAAATGGTCATTTCACCACTTAATCCCAACAGTAAATAGTCCCTCAAAAATTGTCCCAGTATAATCCCTCATATGGGAGATAAGGAGTTCGGCTGGACTCTATGTCTGACGGACTAAAAAAAAAAAACAAACGCCAGATTAGATGCTGCTCCCGGATTACAATCCACACAATAAATTGTCCCCCCTTATCCCCCCAATCAAACACACCCAAAGCATGCCCAAAAGAGAGTTTTCCTCTATCACGGATAGACTAACTGGTGGACCTAACTGTAGGTCACAACCGACTTAGCTTTCTTGATGCATATCGTGGTTACCATCAGATTGCTATATATGAATAGGACCAGGAGGTCACATCCTTTACAGTACCTAGGGGATTATATTGCTACAAGGTCATGCCCTTTGGCCTAAAGAATGCAGGGGCAACATTCCAACAAATAGTCACCAAAATGTTTAAGCCATTGCTAGGCAGAACAATGGAAGTTTACATAGACGACATTGTGGTCAAGAGCAAGAATGAAGGAGACCATCTCAAAGACCTAGCTGAGATGTTTCAAATTTTAAAGACCTACAAACTGCAACTGAACTCATCCAAGTATGCGTTTGACGTATGGTCAGGAAAATTTCTTAGCTTTCTAGTGACCAACCGGGGTATAGAAGCCAATCCTTCTCAGATCAAAGCCATTCAAGATCTAGAGAGACCCAACACAGTCAACAAATTACAGCATCTCACAGGTTTGGCTGCAGCACTAAACTGATTCATAAGTTGGTCGTCAGATAGGTGTCGATCATTCTTCCAAGCACTAAAGGCCAAGTTTGAGTGGGATGATGAATATGATGAAGCCTTGGAGAGCTTAAAAGAATACAGGACCTCTCCGCCATTGTTGGCAATCCTAGTGCCAGGAGAGGAACTTTTCTTTTACTTAGCAGTATCCCAACATATTGTTAGCGTAGTATTGGTGCGCGCCGAGGGAATACAACACTTGCCCATCTTTTATGTGAGTAAGACATTACTGAGTGCCGAAACAAGGTACCTGCCATTAGAAAATCTAGCCTTAGCTTTAATGATGGCCTCAAGAAAATTGGCACACTACTTCCACGTCCACACGGTGGTCGTCTTAATAGCATTCCCCATAAAAGCCTTATTTGAAAGAACGGACTTTGAAGTGAGCTATGGAGTTAGGACAATTCGACATTAAGTTCCAGCCACAAACCGTGATAAAAGCCTAAGCATTGCCAGACTTTGTGGTAGAGTTTGCACCGGGTAGTCATTATGTGTACTCAGTGGACTTGACTGAGACAACCGAGCAAATGGGGAAAAGAGTCGTGGGAATAGCGCTGCCTCCGCAACAAGTCGCTCAAATGGGCAGCGAGCCACTTGGCCTTACAACGGCTGCGTTATCTACTAATGCCAGCAGCACATCACTGAGCGGCGAAGGAGCAAGTCGCACAACTAAGGAAATGCCTGAGAGTGAAACGCTAAAACAGTCAAGCAGTGAGGATCAAATCTTAACGATGGACGAAAAGTTAGAAGAAAACATTGTCAACGTCCCTGACTCTAAGGCATCTTTAGATCCCTGCACTTCCTGGAAGCTATTCGTAGGAGAGATGTAGAAGCTCTTCGTGGATGGAGCGTCCAATAGGCAAGGTGCAGGGCTTGGGATAGTCCTTATCTCACCAGATGTCTTGACCACTGAACAGGTAGTCAACCTCAGATTTCTAACATCCAATAACAAGGCTGGGTACGAAGCATTGTTAGCTGGTTTAAAGTCAACATTCCGCATAGAGTCCACCGAGCTAATGGCGTACAGTGACTCCCAAATAGTAGTCAACCAAATATTAGGTGACTATGAAGCAAACGATGATAGAATGGCCAAGTATCAAGAGTTGGTCAGAAAGGAGATCATGAAGTTTGAGGTCGTGAGGATAGAGCAAATCGGCTGAGAAAAAAATAGCTAGGCCAATGAACTGGCCGGTTTTGTGTCGATGGCAGACACATCTATCCCACACCCATTGTTAGTGGACTTCTTGCCAAGACCAAGCATTGAGGAACTCGAAGCGACCGAGGTATGCTGCGTC
>JAPPVO010006742.1:0-17510 GCA_030407325.1 Camellia japonica | reverse complement strand
TGTAAACTGCACAAACAGTGCGATGCGCAAAATAGCGCGAGTGAGAAACTGCAAAAAACAGTGCGATGCGCAAAATAGGACGACGCGCAAAATAACGCGAGTGTAAACTGCAGAAAACAGTGTGATGCGCAAAATAGCGCGAGTGATAAACGGAACAAAACAGTGCGATGCGGAAAACAGGATGACGCGTAAAATAACACGATTGTAAACTGCACAAAACAGTGTGATGCGCAAAATAGCGCGAGTGATAAACTGCACAAAACAGTGCGATGCGCAAAATAGCGCGACCGATAAACTGCACAAAATAGTGCGATGCGTAAAATAGTACGACGCGCAAAAGAACGCGAGTGTAAACTGCACAAAACAGTGCGATGCGCAATATAACGCTAGTGACTAACTGCACAAAACAGTGCGATGCGCAGAATAGCGCGAGTGATAAACTGCACAAAACAGTGCGATGTGCACAATAGCGCGAGTGATAAACTGCACAAAACAGGGCGATGCGCAAAATAGCGCGAGTGATAAACAGCACAAAACAGTGCGATGCGCAAAATGGGGCGGGTGATAAACTGCACAAAACAGCGCGATGCACAAAACAGGATGACGCGCAAAATAACGCGAGTGTAAACTGCACAAAACAGTGCGATGCGCAAAATAGGACGACGCGCAAAATAACGCTAGTGTAAACTGCACAAAACAGTGCGATGCGTAAAATAGCGTGAGTGATAAACTGCACAAAACAGTGCGATGCGGAAAACTGGACGACGCGCAAAATAACGCGAGTGTAAACTGCACAAAATAGTGCGATGCGCAAAATAGCGCGAGTGATAAACTGCACAAAACAGTGCTTTGCGCAAAATAGCGCGAGTGATAAACTGCACAAAACGGTGCGATGCGGAAAATAGGACGACGCGCAAAATAACGCGAGTGTAAACTGCACAAAACAGTGCGATGCGCAAAATAGCGCGAGTGATAAACTGCACAAAACAGCGCGATGCGCAAAATTGGACGACGCGCAAAATAACGCGAGTGTAAACTGCACAAAACAGTGCGATGCGCAAAATAGCGCGAGTGATAAACTGCACAAAACAGTGCGATGTGCAAAATAGCGCTAGTGATAAACTGCACAAAACAGTGCGATGCGCAAAATGACGTGAGTGATAAACTGCACAAAACAGCGCGATGCGGAAAACAGGACGACGCGCAAAATAACGCGAGTGTAAACGGCACAAAACAGTGCGATGCGCAAAATGGCGCGGGTGATAAACTGCGCAAAATAGCACGATGCGCAAAACAGGACGACGCGCAAAATAACGCGAGTGTAAACTGCACAAAACAGTGCGATGCGCAAAATCGCGCGAGTGATAAACTGCACAAAACAGTACGATGCGGAAAATAGCGCGAGTGATAAACTGCACAAAACAGTGCGATGCGCAAAATAGAGCGAGTGATAAACTGCACAAAACAGTGCCATGCGCAAAATAGGACGACGCGCAAAATAACGCGAGTGTAAACTGCACAAAACAGTGCGATGCGCAAAGTAGCGCGAGTGATAAACCGCACAAAACAGTGCGATGCGGAAAACAGGACGACGCGGAAAATAACGCAAGTGTAAACTGCACAAAACAGTGCGATGCGCAAAACAGCACGATCGATAAACTGCACAAAATAGTGCGATGCGCAAAATAGTACGACGCGGAAAATAACGCGAGTGATAAACTGCACAAAACAGTGCGATGTGCAAACTAGCGCGAGTGATAAACTGCACAAAACAATGCGATGCGCAAAATAGCGCGAGTGATAAACAGCACAAAACAGTGCGATCCGCAAAATGGCGCGAGTGATAAACTGCACAAAACAGCGCGATGCGCAAAACAGGATGACGCGCAAAATAACGCGAGTGTAAACTGCACAAAACAGTGCGATGCGCAAAATAGCGCGTGTGATAAACTGCACAAAACAGTGCGATGCGCAAAATCGAACGACGCACAAAATAACGCTAGTGTAAACTGCACAAAACAGTGCGATGCGCAAAATAGGACGACGCGCAAAATAACGCTAGTGTAAACTGCACAAAACAGTGCGATGCGTAAAATAGCGCGAGTGATAAACTGCACAAAACAGTGCGATGCGGAAAACTGGACGACGCGCAAAATAACGCGAGTGTAAACTGCACAAAACAGTGCGATGCGCAAAATAGCGCGAGTGATAAACTCCACAAAACAGTGCTTTGCGCAAAATAACGCGAGTGTAAACTGCACAAAACAGGGCGATGCGCAAAATAGCGCGAGTGATAAACTGCACAAAACAGCGCGATGCGCAAAATAGGACGACGCGCAAAATAACGCGAGTGTAAACTGCACAAAACAGTGCGATGCGCAAAATAGCGCGAGTGATAAACTGCACAAAACAGTGCGATGCGCAAAATAGCGCGAGTGATAAACTGCACAAAACAGTGTGATGCGCAAAATGGTGCGAGTGATAAACTGCACAAAACAGCGCGATGCGCAAAACAGGACGACGCGCAAAATAACGCGAGTGTAAACGGCACAAAACAGTGCGATGCGGAAAATGGCGCGGGTGATAAACTGCGCAAAATAGCACGATGCGCAAAACAGGATGACGCGCAAAATAACGCGAGTGTAAACTGCACAAAACAGTGCGATGCGCAAAATAGCGCGAGTGATAAACTGCACAAAACAGTGCGATGTGCAAAATAGGACGACGCGGAAAATAACGCGAGTGTAAACTGCACAAAACAGTGCGATGCGCAAAATAGCGCGAGTGAGAAACTGCAAAAAACAGTGCGATGCGCAAAATAGGACGACGCGCAAAATAACGCGAGTGTAAACTGCAGAAAACAGTGCGATGCGCAAAATAGCGCGAGTGATAAACGGCACAAAATAGTGCGATGCGGAAAACGGGACGACGCGCAAAATAACGCGAGTGTAAACTGCACAAAACGGTGCGATGCGCAAAATAGCGCGAGTGATAAACTCCACAAAACAGTGCGATGCGCAAAATAGCGCGAGTGATAAACTGCACAAAACAGTGCGATGCGCAAAATAGCGCGAGTGATAAACTGCACAAAACAGCGCGATGCGCAAAATAGGACGACGCGCAAAATAACGCGAGTGTAAACTGCACAAAACAGTGCGATGCGCAAAATAGCGCGAGTGATAAACTGCACAAAACAGTGCGATGCGCAAAATAGCGCGAGTGATAAACTGCACAAAACAGTGCGATGCGCAAAATGGCGTGAGTGATAAACTGCACAAAACAGCGCGATGCGCAAAACAGGACGACGCGCAAAATAACGCGAGTGTAAACGCACAAACAGTGCGATGCGCAAAATGGCGGGGGTGATAAACTGCGCAAAATAGCACGATGCGCAAAAGGACGACGCGCAAAATAACGCGAGTGTAAACTGCACAAAACAGTGCGATGCGCAAAATCGCGCGAGTGATAAACTGCACAAAACAGTGCGATGCGCAAAATAGCGCGAGTGATAAACTGCACAAAACAGTGCGATGCGCAAAATAGCGTAAGTGATAAACTGCACAAAACTGTGCGATGCGCAAAATAGGACGACGCGCAAAATAACGCTAGTGTAAACTGCACAAAACAGTGCGATGCGTAAAATAGCGCGAGTGATAAACTGCACAAAACAGTGCGATGCAGAAAACTGGACGACGCGCAAAATAACGCGAGTGTAAACTGCACAAAACAGTGCGATGCGCAAAAAGCGCGAGTGATAAACTGCACAAACAGTGCGATGTGCAATAGGACGACGCGGAAAATAACGCGAGTGTAAACTGCACAAAACAGTGCGATGCGCAAAATAGCCGCGAGTGATAAACTGCACAAAACAGTGCGATGCGCAAAATAGACGACGCAAATACGCGAGTGTAAACTGCACAAACAGTGCGATGCACAAAACAGTGCGATGCGCAAAATAGCGCGAGTGAGAAACTGCAAAAAACAGTGCGATGCGCAAAATAGGACGACGCGCAAAATAACGCGAGTGTAAACTGCAGAAAACAGTGCGATGCGCAAAATAGCGCGAGTGATAAACGGCACAAAATAGTGCGATGCGGAAAACGGGACGACGCGTAAAATAACACGATTGTAAACTGCGCAAAACAGTGTGATGCGCAAATAGCGCGAGTGATAAACTGCACAAAACAGCGCGATGCGCAAAAGGACGACGCGCAAAATAACGCGAGTGTGAAACTGCACAAAACAGTGCGATGCGCAAATAGCGCGAGTGATAAACTGCACAAACAATGCGATGCGCAAAATAGCGCGAGTGATAAACTGCACAAAACAGTGCGATGCGCAAAATGGCGTGAGTGATAAACTGCACAAAACAGTGCGATGCGCAAAATGGCGCGGGTGATAAACTGCGCAAAATAGCACGATGCGCAAAACAGGACGACGCGCAAAATAACGAGTGTAAACTGCACAAAACGTGCATGCGCAAAATCGCGCGAGTGATAAACTGCACAAAACAGTGCGATGCGCAAATAGCGCGAGTGATAAACTGCACAAAACAGTGCGATGCGCAAAATAGCGTAGTGATCAAACTGCACAAAACTGTGCGATGCGCAAAATAGGACGACGCGCAAAATAACGCTAGTGTAAACTGCACAAAACAGTGCGATGCGTAAAATAGCGCGAGTGATAAACTGCACAAAACAGTGCGATGCAGAAAACTGGACGACGAGCAAATAACGCGAGTGTAAACTGCACAAAACAGTGCGATGCGCAAAAATAGCGCGAGTGATAAACTGCACAAAACAGTGCGATGTGCAAAATACGACGCGAAAATAACGCGAGTGTAACTGCACAAAACAGTGCGATCGCAAAATAGCGCGAGTGATAAACTGCACAAACAGTGCGATGCGCAAAATAGGACGACGCGCAAAATAACGCGAGTGTAAACTGCACAAAACAGTGCGATGCGCAAAATGCGCGAGTGAGAAACTGCAAAAAACAGTGCGATGCGCAAAATAGGACGACGCGCAAAATAACGCGAGTGTAAACTGCAAAACGTGCGATGCGCAAATAGCGCGAGTGATAAACGGCACAAAATAGTGCGATGCGGAAAACGGGACGACGCGTAAAATAACACGATTGTAAACTGCGCAAAACAGTGTGATGCGCAAAATAGCGCGAGTGATAAACTGCACAAAACAGCGCGATGCGCAAAATAGGACGACGCGCAAAATAACGCGAGTGTAAACTGCACAAAACAGTGCGATGCGCAAAATAGCGCGAGTGATAAACTGCACAAAACAGTGCGATGCGCAAAAATAGCGCGAGTGATAAACTGCACAAAACAGTGCGATGCGCAAAATAGCGCGAGTGATAAACTGCACAAAACAGTGCGATGCGCAAAATGGCGCGAGTGATAAACTGCACAAAACAGCGCGATGCGCAAAACAGGACGACGCGCAAAATAACGCGAGTGTAAACGGCACAAAACAGTGCGATGCGCAAAATAGCACGGTGATAAACTGCGCAAAATAGCAACGATGCGCAAACACAGACGCGCAAAATAACGCGAGTGTAAACTGCACAAAACAGTGCGATGCGCAAAATCGCAAGAGTGATAAACTGCACAAAACAGTGCGATGCAAAAATAGCGCGAGTGATAACTGCACAAAACAGTGCGATGCGCAAAATAGCGTAAGTGATAAACTGCACAAAACTGTGCGATGCGCAAAATAGGACGACGCGCAAAATAACGTGAGTGTAAACTGCACAAAACAGTGCGATGCGCAAAATAGCGCGAGTGATAAACTGCACAAAACAGTGCGATGTGCAAAATAGGACGACGCGGAAAATAACGCGAGTGTAAACTGCACAAAACAGTGCGATGCGCAAAATAGCGCGAGTGAGAAACTGCAAAAAACAGTGCGATGCGCAAAATAGGACGACGCGCAAAATAACGCGAGTGTAAACTGCAGAAAACAGTGCGATGCGCAAAATAGCGCGAGTGATAAACGGCACAAAATAGTGCGATGCGGAAAACGGGACGACGCGCAAAATCGCGAGTGTAAACTGCACAAAACGGTGCGATGCGCAAAATAGCGCGAATGATAAACTCCACAAAACATGCGATGCGCAAATAGCGCGAGTGATAAACTGCACAAAACAGTGCGATGCGCAAAATAGCGCGAGTGATAAACTGCACAAAACAGCGCGATGCGCAAAATAGGACGACGCGCAAAATAACGCGAGTGTAAACTGCACAAAACAGTGCGATGCGCAAAATAGCGCGAGTGATAAACTGCACAAAACAGTGCGATGCGCAAAATAGCGCGAGTGATAAACTGCACAAAACAGTGCGATGCGCAAAATGGCGTGAGTGATAAACTGCACAAAACAGCGCGATGCGCAAAACAGGACGACGCGCAAAATAACGCGAGTGTAAACGGCACAAAACAGTGCGATGCGCAAAATGGCGCGGGTGATAAACTGCGCAAAATAGCACGATGCGCAAAACAGGACGACGCGCAAAATAACGCGAGTGTAAACTGCACAAAACAGTGCGATGCGCAAAATCGCGCGAGTGATAAACTGCACAAAACAGTGCGATGCGCAAAATAGCGCGAGTGATAAACTGCACAAAATAGTGCGATGCGCAAAATAGCGTAAGTGATAAACTGCACAAAACTGTGCGATGCGCAAAATAGGACGACGCGCAAAATAACGCTAGTGTAAACTGCACAAAACAGTGCGATGCGTAAAATAGCGCGAGTGATAAACTGCACAAAACAGTGCGATGCAAAAAACTGGACGACGCGCAAAATAACGCGAGTGTAAACTGCACAAAACAGTGCGATGCGCAAAATAGCGCGAGTGATAAACTGCACAAAACAGTGCGATGTGCAAAATAGGACGACGCGGAAAATAACGCGAGTGTAAACTGCACAAAACAGTGCGATGCGCAAAATAGCGCGAGTGATAAACTGCACAAAACAGTGCGATGCGCAAAATAGGACGACGCGCAAAATAACGCGAGTGTAAACTGCACAAAACAGTGCGATGCACAAAACAGTGCGATGCGCAAAATAGCGCGAGTGAGAAACTGCAAAAAACAGTGCGATGCGCAAAATAGGACGACGCGCAAAATAACGCGAGTGTAAACTGCAGAAAACAGTGCGATGCGCAAATAGCGCGAGTGATAACGGCACAAAATAGTGCGATGCGGAAAACGGGACGACGCGTAAAATAACACGATTGTAAACTGCGCAAAACAGTGTGATGCGCAAAATAGCGCGAGTGATAAACTGCACACAACGCGATGCGCAAAATAGGACGACGCGCAAAATAACGCGAGTGTAACTGCACAAAACAGTGCGATGCGCAAAATAGCGCGAGTGATAAACTGCACAAAACAATGCGATGCGCAAATAGCGCGAGTGATAAACTGCACAAAACAGTGCGATGCGCAAAATGGCGTGAGTGATAAACTGCAAACAACAGTGCGATGCGCAAAATGGCGCGGTGATAAACTGCGCAAAATAGCACGATGCGCAAAACAGGACGACGCGCAAAATAACGCGAGTGTAAACTGCACAAAACAGTGCGATGCGCAAAATCGCGCGAGTGATAAACTGCACAAAACAGTGCGATGCGCAAAATAGCGCGAGTGATAAACTGCACAAAACAGTGCGATGCGCAAAATAGCGTAAGTGATAAACTGCACAAAACTGTGCGATGCGCAAAATAGGACGACGCGCAAAATAAGCTCTAGTGTAAACTGCACAAACAGTGCGATGCGTAAAATAGCGCGAGTGATAAACTGCACAAAACAGTGCGATGCAGAAAACTGGACGACGCGCAAAATAACGCGAGTGTAAACTGCACAAAACAGTGCGATGCGCAAAATAGCGCGAGTTGATAAACTGCACAAAAAGTGCGATGTGCAAAATAGGACGACGCGGAAAATAACGCGAGTGTAAACTGCACAAAACAGTGCGATGCGCAAAATAGCGCGAGTGATAAACTGCACAAAACAGTGCGATGCGCAAAATAGGAACGACCGCAAAATAACGCGAGTGTAAACTGCACAAACAGTGCGATGCGCAAAATAGCGCGAGTGAGAAACTGCAAAAAACAGTGCGATGCGCAAAATAGGACGACGCGCAAAATAACGCGAGTGTAAACTGCAGAAAACAGTGCGATGCGCAAAATAGCGCGAGTGATAAAGGCACAAAATAGTGCGATGCGGAAAACGGGACGACGCGTAAAATAACACGATTGTAAACTGCGCAAAACAGTGTGATGCAAAATAGCGCGGTGATAAACTGCACAAAACAGCGCGATGCGCAAAATTGGACGACGCGCAAAATAACCGAGTGTAAACTGCACAAAACAGTGCGATGCGCAAAATAGCGCGATGATAAACTGCACAAAACAGTGCGATGCGCAAAATAGCGCGAGTGATAAACTGCACAAAACAGTGCGATGCGCAAAATAGCGCGAGTGATAAACTGCACAAAACAGTGCGATGCGCAAAATGGCGTGAGTGATAAACTGCACAAAACAGCGCGATGCGCAACAGGACGACGCGCAAAATAACGCGAGTGTAAACGGCACAAAACAGTGCGATGCGCAAAATGGCAACGGGTGATAAACTGCGCAAATAGCACGATGCGCAAAACAGGACGACGCGCAAAATAACGCGAGTGTAAACTGCACAAAACAGTGCGATGCGCAAAATCGCGCGAGTGATAAACTGCACAAAACAGTGCGATGCGCAAAATAGCGCGAGTGATAAACTGCACAAACAGTGCGATGCGCAAAATAGCGTAAGTGATAAACTGCACAAAACTGTGCGATCGCAAAATAGGACGACGCGCAAAATAACGCTAGTGTAAACTGCACAAAACAGTGCGATGCGTAAAATAGCGCGAGTGATAAACTGCACAAAACAGTTCGAATGCAGAAAACTGGACGACGCGCAAAATAACGCGAGTGTAACTGCACAAACAGTGCGATGCGCAAAATAGCGCGTGTGATAAACTGCACAAAACAGTGCTTTGCGCAAAATAGCGCGAGTGATAAACTGCACAAAACGGTGCGATTCGCAAAATAGGACGACGCGCAAAATAACGCGAGTGTAAACTGCACAAAATAATGCGATGCGCAAAATAGCGCGAGTGATAAACTGCACAAAACAGCGCGATGCGCAAAATAGGATGACGCGCAAAATAACGCGAGTGTAAACTGCACAAAACAGTGCGATGCGCAAAATAGCGCGAGTGATAAACTGCACAAAACAGTGCGATGCGCAAAATAGCGCGAGTGATAAACTGCACAAAACAGTGCGATGCGGAAAATGGCGCGAGTGATAAACTGCACAAAACAGCGCGATGCGCAAAACAGGATAACGCACAAAATAACGCGAGTGTAAACGGCACAAAACAGTGCGATGCGCAAAATGGCGCGGGTGATAAACTGCGCAAAATAGCACGATGCGCAAAACAGGATGACGCGCAAAATAACGCGAGTGTAAACTGCACAAAACAGTGCGATGCGCAAAATAGCGCGAGTGATAAACTGCACAAAACAGTGCGATGTGCAAAATAGGACGACGCGAAAAATAACGCGAGTGTAAACTGCACAAAACAGTGCAATGCGTAAAATAGGACGACGCGCAAAATAACGCGAGTGTAAACTGCACAAAACAGTGCGATGCACAAAATAGCGCGAGTGATAAACTGCACAAAACAGTGCGATGCGCAAAATAGCGCGAGTGATAAACTGCACAAAACAGTGCGATGCGCAAAATAGGACGACGCGCAAAATAACGGGAGTGTAAACTGCAGAAAACAGTGCGATGCGCAAAATAGCGCGAGTGATAAATGGCACAAAACAGTGCGATGCGGAAAACAGGACGACGCGTAAAATAACGCGATTGTAAACTGCACAAAACAGTGTGATGCGCAAAATAGCGCGAGTGATAAACTGCACAAAACAGTGTGATGCGCAAAATAGCGCGAGTGATAAACTGCATAAGACAGTGCGATGCGCAAAATGCGCGAGTGATAAACTGCACAAAACAGCGCGCTGCGCAAAATAGGACGACGCGCAAAATAACGAGAGTGTAAACTACACAAAACAGTGCGATGGACAAAACTGCGCGAGTGATAAACTGCACAAGACAGTGCGATGCGCAAAACAGGACGTCGCGCAAAATATCGCGAGTGTAAACTACACAAAACAGTGCGATGCACAAAATAGCGCGAGTGATAAACTGCACAAAACAGTGCGATGCGCAAAAAAGGATGACGCGCAAAATAGCGCGAGTGTAAACTTCACAAAACAGTGCGATGCGCAAAATAGCGCGAGTGATAAACTGCACAAAACAGTGCGATGCGGAAAATAGAACGACGCGAAAAATAACGCGAGTGTAAACTGCACAAAACAGTGCGATGCGCAAAATAGCGCGAGTGATAAACTGCACAAAACAATGCGATGCGCAAAATAGAGCGAGTGATAAACTGCACAAAACAGTGCGATGCGCAAAATAGGACGACGTGCAAAATAACGCGAGTGGAAACTGCACAAAACAGTGCGATGCGGAAAACAGGACGACGCGGAAAATAACGCAAGTGTAAACTGCACAAAACAGTGCGATGCGCAAAATAGCGCGACCGATAAACTGCACAAAATAGTGCGATGCGCAAAATAGTACGACGCGCAAAAGAACGCGAGTGTAAACTGCACAAAACAGTGCGACGCGCAATATAACGCTAGTGACTAACTGCACAAAACAGTGCGATGCACAGAATAGCGCGAGTGATAAACTGCACAAAACAGGGCGATGTGCACAATAGCGCGAGTGATAAACTGCACAAAACAGTGCGATGCGCAAAATGGCGCGAGTGATAAACTGCACAAAATAGCGCGAGTGTAAACTGCACAAAACAGTGCGATGCTTAAAATAGCGCGAGTGATAAACTGCACAAAACAGTGCGATGCGCAAAATAGGACGACGCGCAAAATAACGCTAGTGTAAACTGCACAAAACAGTGCGATGCGTAAAATAGCGCGAGTGATAAACTGCACAAAACAGTGCGATGCGCAAAATAGGACGACGCGCAAAATAACGCGAGTGTAAACTGCACAAAACTGTGCGATGCGCAAAATAGCGCGAGTGATAAACTGCACAAAACAGTGCGATGCGCAAAATAGCGCGAGTGATAAACTGCACAAAACAGGACGATGCGCAAAATTGCGCGGGTGATAAACTGCACAAAACAGCGCGATGCGCAAAACAGGACGGCGTGCAAAATAACGCGAGTGTAAACGGCACAAAACAGTGCGATGCGCAAAATGGCGCGGGTGATAAACTGCGCAAAATAGCACGATGCGCAAAACAGGACGACGCGCAAAATAACGCGAGTGTAAACTGCACAAAATAGTGCGATGCGCAAAATAGCGCGAGTGATAAACTGCACAAAACTTTGCGATGCGCAAAATAGGACGACGCGGAAAATAACGCGAGTGTAAACAGCACAAAACAGTGCGATGCGCAAAATAGCGCGAGTGATAAACTGCACAAAACAGTGCGATGCGCAAAATAGGACGACGCGCTAAATAACGCGAGTGTAAACTGCACAAAACAGTGCGATGCGCAAAATAGCGCGAGTGATAAACTGCACAAAACAGTGCGATGCGCAAAGTAGGACGACGCGCAAAATAACGCGAGTGTAAACTGCAGAAAACAGTGCGATGCGCAAAATAGCGCGAGTGATAAACGGCACAAAACAGTACGATGCGGAAAACAAGACGACGCGTAAAATAACGCGATTGTAAACTGCACAAAACAGTGTGATGCGCAAAATAGCGCGAGTGATAAACTGCACAAAACAGTGTGATGCGCAAAATAGCGCGAGTGATAAACTGCACAAGACAGTGCGATGTGCAAAATGCGCGAGTGATAAACTGCACAAAACAGCGCGATGCGCAAAATAGGACGACGCGCAAAATAACGCGAGTGTAAACTACACAAAACTGTGCGATGGACAAAACTGCGCGAGTGATAAACTGCACAAAACAGTGCGATGCGCAAAACAGGACGACGCGCAAAATATCGCGAGTGTAAACTACACAAAACAGTGCGATGCACAAAATAGCGCGAGTGATAAACTGCACAAAACAGTGCGATGCGCAAAAAACGACGATGCGCAAAATAGCGCGAGTGTAAATTGCACAAAACAGTGCGATGCGCAAAATAGCGCGAGTGATAAACTGCACAAAACAGTGCGATGCGGAAAACAGGACGACGCGAAAAATAACGCGAGTGTAAACTGCACAAAACAGTGCGATGCGCAAAATAGCGCGAGTGATAAACTGCACAAAACAATGCGATGCGCAAAATAGGGGGAGTGATAACCTTCACAAAACAGTGCGATGCGCAAAATAGGACGACGCGCAAAATAACGCGAGTGTAAACTGCACAAAACAGTGCGATGCGCAAAATAGCGCGAGTGATAAACTGCACAAAACAGTGCGATGCGGAAAACAGGACGACGCGGAAAATAACGCAAGTGTAAACTGCACAAAACAGTGCGATGCGCAAAATAGCGCGACCGATAAACTGCACAAAATAGTGCGATGCGCAAAATAGTACGACGCGCAAAAGAACGCGAGTGTAAACTGCACAAAACAGTGCGATGGGCAATATAACGCTAGTGACTAACTGCACAAAACAGTGCGATGCGCAGAATAGCGCGAGTAATAAACTGCACAAAACAGTGCGATGTGCAGAATAGCGCGAGTAATAAACTGCACAAAACAGTGCGATGTGCACAATAGCGCGAGTGATAAACTGCACAAAACAGTGCAATGCGCAAAATAGCGCGAGTGATAAACAGCACAAAACAGTGCGATGCGCAAAATGGCGCGAGTGATAAACTGCACAAAACAGCGCGATGCGCAAACACATGATGACGCGCAAAATAGCGCGAGTGTGAACTGCACAAAAACAGTGCGACGCGCAAAATAGCGCGAGTGATAAACTGCACAAAACAGTGCGACGCGCAAAATAGCGCGAGTGATAAACTGCACAAAACAGTGCGACGCGCAAAATAGCGCGAGTGTGAACTGCACAAAACAGTGCGAAGCGCAGAATAGCGCGAGTGATAAACTGCACAAAACAGTGCGACGCGCAAAATAGCTCGAGTGATAAACTGCACAAAACAGTGCGACGCGCAAAATAGCGCGAGTGTGAACTGCACAAAATAGTGCGACGCGCAAAATAGCGCGAGTGTGAAACTACACAAAACAGTGCGACGCGCAAAATAGCGCGAGTGTGAACTGCACAAAACAGTGCGACGCGGAAAATAGCGCGAGTGAAAAACTGCACAAAACAGTGCGACGAGCAAAATAGCGCGAGTGTGAACTGCACATAACTGTAGGACCGCAAAATAGCACCAGTGATAAATTGCACAAAATCGTGCGATGTGCAAAATAGCGAAAGTGTGAAACTGCACAAAACAGTGCGACGCGCAAAATAGCGCGAGTGTGAACCGCACAAAAACAGTGGGACGCGCAAAATAGCGCGAGTGAAAAACAGCACAAAACAGTGCGACGCGCAAAATAGCGCGAGTGTGAAACTGCACAAAAACAGTGCGACGCACAAAATAGCGCGAGTGATAAACAGCACAAAACAGTGCGACCCGCAATATAGCGCGAGTGTGAACTACACAAAAATAGTACGACGCGCAAAATAGCGCGAGTGATAAAAAGCACAAAACAGTGCGACGCGCAAAGTAGCGCGAGTGTGAAACTGCACAACACAGTGCGACGCGCAAAATGGCGCGAGTCTGAACTGCACAAAAACAGTGCGACGTGCAAAATAGCGCGAGTGATAAACTGCACAAACTAGTGCGACGCGCAAAATAGCGCGAGTGTGAACTGCACAAAACAGTGCGAAGCACAGAATAGCGCGAGTGATAAACTGCACAAAACAGTGCGACGCGCAAAATAGCACGAGTGTGAACTGCACAAAATAGTGCGACGCGCAAAATAGCGCGAGTGTGAACTGCACAAAAGAGTGCGACCCGCAAAATAGCGCGAGTGTGAACTGCACAAAACAGTGCGACGCGCAAAATAGCGACAGTGTGAACTGCACAAAACAGTGCAACGCGAAAAATAGCGAGAGTGTGAATTGCACAAAACAGTGCGACGCGAAAAATAGCGCGAGTGATAAAATGCACAAAATAGTGCGACGCGCAAAATAGCGCGAGTGTGAAACTGCAAAAAACAGTGCGACCCGCAAAATAGCGCGAGTGATAAACTGCACAAAACAGTGCGACGCGCAAAATAGCGCGAGTGATAAACAGCACAAAACAGTGCGACGCGCAAAATAGCGCGAGTGTGAAACTGCACAAAACAGTGCGACCCGCAAAATAGCGCGAGTGTGAACTGCACAAAAACTGTGCGATGCGCAAAATAGCGCGAGTGATAAACAGCACAAAACAGTGCGATGCGCAAAATAGCGCGAGTGTGAACTGCAGAAAAACAGTGCGACGCGCAAAATAGCGCGAGTGATAAACTGCACAAAACAGTGCGACGCGCAAAATAGCGCGAGTGATAAACTGCACAAAACAATGCGACGCATAGAATTGCGCGAGTGTGAACTGCACAAAACAGTGCGAAGCGCAAAATAGCGCGAGTGATAAACTGCACAAAACAGTGCGACGCGCAAAATAACGCGAGTGATAAACTGCACAAAACAGTGCGACGCGCAAAATAGCGCGAGTGTGAACTGCACAAAATAGTGCGAAGCGCAAAATAGCGCGAGTGATAAACTGCACAAAACAGTGCGACGCGGAAAATAGCGCGAGTGTGAAACTGCACAAAACAGTGCGACGCGCAAAATAGCGCGAGTGAGAACTGCACAAAAATAGTGCGACGCGCAAAATAGCGCGAGTGAAAAACAGCACAAAACAGTGCGACGCGCAAAATAGCGCGAGTGTGAAACTGCACAAAAACAGTGCGACGCGCAAAATAGCGCGAGTGATAAACAACACAAAACAGTGCGACGCGCAAAATTGCGCGAGTGTGAAACGGCACAAAACAGTGCGACGCGCAAAATAGCGCGAGTGTGAACTGCACAAAAACAGTGCGACGCCCAAAGTAGCGTGAGTGATAAATTGCACAAAACAGTGCGACGCGCAAAATAGCGCGAGTGATAAACTGCACAAAACAGTGCGACGTGCAAAATAGCGCGAGTGTGAACAGTACAAAACAGTGCGAAGCGCAGAATAGCGCGAGTGATAAACTGCACAAAATAGTGCGACGCTCAAAATAGCTCAAGTGATAAACTCCACAAAACAGTGCGACGCGCAAAATAGCGCGAGTGTGAACTGCACAAAATAGTGCGAAGCGCAAAATAGCGCGAGTGTGAAACTCCAGAAAATAGTGCGACGCGCAAAATAGCGCGAGTGTGAACTGCACAAAACAGTGCGATGCGGAAAATAGCGCGAGTGAAAAACTGCACAAAAAGTGCGATGCGCAAAATAGCGCGACTGTGAATAGGACAAAACAGTGCGACGCGCAAAATAGCGCGAGTGTGAACTGCACAAAAACTGCGACTCGCAAAATAGCGCGAGTGGTAAATAGGACAAAACAGTGCGACGCACAAAATAGCGCGAGTGTGAAACAACACAAAAACAAGTGCGACGCGCAAAATAGCGCAAGTGTGAACTGCACAAAAAACACTGCGACGCGCAAAATAAGTGCGAGTGATAAACAACACAAAACAGTGCGACGCGCAAAATAGCGCGTGTGTGAACTGCACAAAACAGTGCGACGCGCAAAATAGCGCGGAGTGATGAACTGCACAAAACAGTGCGACGCGCAAAATAGCGCGAGTGTAAACTGCACAAAACAGTGCGACGCGCAAAATAGCGCGAGTGTGAACTGCACAAAATAGTGCGAAGCGCAAAATAGCGCGAGTGATAAACTGCACAAAACAGTGCGACGCGCAAAATAGCGCGAGTGTGAAACTGCACAAAATAGTGCGACGCGCAAAATAGCGCGAGTGATAAACTGCACAAAATAGTGCGACGCGCAAAATAGCGCGAGTGAGAAACTGCACAAAACAGTGCGACGCGCAAAATAGCGCAGTGTGAAACTGCAAAAAATAGTGCGACACGCAAAATAGCGCGAGTGACTGCACAAAACAGTGCGACGCGCAAAATAGCGCGAGTGATAAACTGCACAAAACAGTGCGACGCGCAAAATAGCGCGAGTGTGAACTGCACAAACAGTGCGAGCGCAGGAATAGCGCGAGTGAAAAACTGCACAAAACAGTTGCGACGCGCAAAATAGCGCGAGTGTGAAACTGCACAAAATAGTGCGACGCAAAATAGCGCGAGTGAACTGGGCAAAACAGTGCGACGCGCAAAATAGCGCGTGTGAAAACAGCACAAATAGTGCGACACGCAAAATAGCGCGAGTGTGAAACTGCAAAAACAGTGCGACGCGCAAAATAGCGATGAGTGATAAACAGCACAAAAAACAGTGCGACGCGCAAAATAACGCGGAGTGTGAAATGCACACACAGTGCGACGCGCAAAATAGCGCGTGTGATAAACAGCACAAAACAGTGCGACACACAAAATAGCGAGAGTGATAAACTGCGCAACACAGTGCGACGCGCAAAATAGCTCGAGTGTGAACTGCACAAAACAGTGCGAAAAATAGCGCGAGTGATAAACTGCACAAAGGAGTGCGACGCGCAAAATAGCTGAGTGCGAAACTGCACCAAAACAGTGCGAAAAACGCGCAAAATAGCGTGAGGGATAAACGGCAGAAAAAGTAGTGCGACGCGCAAAATAGCGAGTGGATAAACTACAAAAACAGTGCGACGCACAAAATAGCTTGAGTGTGAACTGCACAAAAACAGTGCGACGCGCAAAATAGCGCGAGTGTAAACTACAAAAACAGTGCGAGCGAAAAATAGCGCGAGTGAAAAACTGCACAAAACAGTGCGACGAGCAAAATAGAGCGAGTGTGAGCTGCACAAAACAGTGCAACGCGCAAAATAGCGCGAGTGAAAAACTGCACAAAACAGTGCGACGCACAAAATAGCGCGAGTGTGAACTGCACAAAATAGTGCGAAGCGCAAAATAGCGCGAGTGATGAACAGCACAAAACAGTGCGACGCGCAAAATAACGCGAGTGATAAACTGCACAAAACAGTGCGACGCGCAAAATAGCGCGAGTGTGAACTGCACAAAATAGTGCGAAGCGCAAAATAGCGCTAGTGATAAACTGCACAAAACAGTGCGATGCGCAAAATAGCGCGGGTGTGAACTGCACAAAATAGTGCGACGCGCAAAAAATAGCGCCAGTGAACTGCACAAAAATAGTGCGACACGCAAAATAGCGCGAGTGAAAAACAGCACCAACAGTGCGACGCGCAAAATAGCGCCAGTGAAACTGCACAAAAATAGTGCGACGCGCAAAATAGCGCGAGT
>JAPPVO010006741.1:0-14878 GCA_030407325.1 Camellia japonica | reverse complement strand
CCCTTACCCGGGGTAATAATACCGTGGTTCAAGCATGTTCGAGTCCATGTATGTTATAAGTTCAAGTAGGTTACAAGTTCATATATGTTATAAGTTCAAATATGTTACAAATCCATGTATGTATAAGTTCAAGTATGTTACCAGGCCATGTATGTTACAAGTACAAGTACGTTACAAGTATACGCATGTCATAAGTTCATGTATGTTACAAGTTCAAGTATGTTACAAGTATGACTTTTGATTTCTGTTTATGGTTCAAGCATAAGGAACATGTACGATTTAGTTCCATTTATGGTATGACAAGATATGTACATATATGTTTATGGTTCAAGCATAAGGAACATGTATGATTTAGTTCCATTTATGGTATGACAAGATATGTACATATATTTCAGGCTTATGCATACGTTCAAGGGCTTTATGCCACATGTTTCAAGGGCTTTATGCCATACGTTCAAGGGCTTTCATGCCACATGTTTCAAGGGCTTTATGCCATACGTTCAAGGGCTTTCATGCCACATGTTTCAAGGCTTTCATGCCACACGTTTCAAGGGCTTTCATGCCACACGTTTCAAGGGCTTTCATGCCACACGCTCCAAGGGCTTCATGCCATAGTGTTCAAGGGCTTCATGCCATATGTACAAGGGCTATATGCCAACATGTTTAAAAGTTTAATGCTAATATGTTCAAGGGCTATCGCCACTTTGTTCAAGGGCTTAAAGCCATTATGTTCTAAGATATTATGTTTCAAGTCAATATGTTTTAAAACTGGGCCATAGGCCATTCACGAATTAACCTTATGCCTTATTATTTATGTATGCATTGATATGTATTTTAATTCAAGCTGAGCATTGAATCGTTTATGTACTATTATTCATTGAGCTTCGCTCACTTTGTGTTATGTTTGTTCTGTAGGTAATCACTTTGAGAGTCCGTTGTAACCCTTGATGCTCACCCTTCAGTTGTCAACCTCAGTATGCCCAGGCTCCCAGACCAAGTCTATGCATTTATGTCAAGTTTTTGTTAAGATTTTGACTTGCACTTTAATTATTTACCTAAGGTTAAAATGTATGTATATGACCCCTTTCTATACCAATGTTCGATTATACGGTCATGTATGTGTATGGGTATGTGTAAAAAAAACAAATGGCTCTCACGAATGTGATCCTGGCATGTTAGGTTTAGCTCAATGGATGCTTTTGTATGTTATTTTATAATATTAGATGCTTCCGTTCAGGCCCCATATATTATGTATATCAGGTTTTATGTCCATATCTTCATAGGTCATGCCCGAACTTTTAGGGGCGAGTTTGGGGCGTGACAAGTGGTATCAGAGCACGAGTTGCCATCTCACACACGAATCCATTGAGCTTTAGGATGTCTAGAAAATACTTAGGTATCATGCATGACATCCTTATTGCATATGAAAGAAAATGATGGCAACATTACATGTAATCTGTTAACGCTAACGATTATGCTCCATGTCTATTGTACAATGTAATTGACTGTTGAGCAGAGCATGGCAAAAATGAGGATAGAGGATCCTACCTCCGCCTGGTTAGACAAAATGAAAAGGGAAAAGGATTGGTAAGGTAATTTTTATGCAAATGAGTAAGTAAGATGTATGTTATCGGTGGTATTTCTGGATTGATAACTGTTTAGCTGAATTGTTTAAACATTAAGTATGGAATATGTTTAAGGCCAAAATATTCTAACTTTAATGATATGGTTATATTTTTGTGCCGTAGTCAAGTTTAGATCTATAATTTAAAAAAAAAAAAAACTATTGTGCTAGTTATGTTGATAAGTTGAGTTTTACATGATAGTTGAATTATATTAAATGTAACTGGCTGTAAGAGATTCCCCTTCGAATTGTATACAAGGTTAATTCAATATAATCTGTTTTGTTATGTGAAATTTGTAATCCGTAATCAGGATTTTGTAGAAAGAATGATTGAACGACATGAAGAACTTTACCCACATTATGTATCCGCCTACATGAGACTTGTAAAGAAGAGGCAGTTAAAAAAACCATTTTTGTGAAATATTTTTTTTATGTAAATATGCAAATGTTCGATATTACAAATTGCCACTTCGGTCCTCTATTTTGTATGGGAAGCTATAATATGAACTGTTCTGTATGATGAGGTAAACTTTGTTCAAAAGGAAGGACATGGAGATATTCTATATTGATGGTACCGATATGTACCCCACGCATGATATGATTACGAATTGACTTACTGTCATATTGAACTGACCTTGCTAAGACTCCGAACTCTGATATTAATGGTCAAATCATTTTGTTGCTACATTATTGAATTCCTAGACATTATGGAATCTGGATGGATGTAATTACTGGCTATTGCTGACCCATGTGAAACCATGTGGTTGATCTCGTGTCTGATAGTAGAAAAGAAAGAACCATCTGAATAGTGAAATATTGAAACGCTTAGAAAGTAATAAGGATATGTTCCACCTCATGGTTATGGTTAGGAATCTGATTTGAAGTGATAAGTTAATTCTGATTATTCGGGCCTTTATTGAAGTTGAGGATTTAAGCTTGACTTTGAATACTCAAAATTTAGACCTCACTTATCCTATCTGTTATGGAAGTAAAGCGCTTGAGGAGATTTCAAAGTACTGGAACCATTGTTTTGACTATCTAATTTATCAATGAGCAAGGGTTATAAAGTCGTTAATGTAGAACTCATTTATTTATTCCAGGCCTAATTGTTGTAGTATGTTGTACCATCGGGAATCCGATTGAGTAATGAACGCTTCCTTAACCTTTGAGGAATTGATAATGGGGGTTGTTGTGAACCTAAAGAAATTATGTTTGATAGCTTATGAGTCGCATGCAAGCGAATACTCGAATGAATTCAATTCTGTGAGTAATAAATTGAAATGTACAAGGTTCATGAATAATGAGACGATTTTTACATGATATCGAGTATTTTTTTTTATTATTAATTGGGTTACCAATTAGCTAGTAAAGATGAATTACATGTGACTCTTGGAGCAAACTCCACGGAATTGATTATATAAGATTGTGAATTGTTAAATAATTGAGAAGTATTGTATATCCAAGGCGAAACGGGACTTGTGGCAGGGTGAATCAAGTTTGGCGGACCAAACTTTTTAAGGTGGGGAGGATGTAACGACCCCAAAATCCGTATTAGAGATTACCTTTACGGCCTTATGGATTAATACATTTTAATTAATGATATGTGTTCAAAATGAGGAATTATCTATTGAGCCACGGCTTTTAAAATTTAAATTACCGACCTTTACGGGTTCAGAAATCACAATTGAGGACTTGGATGTGTTAATGGAAATTTTTTAATTGTGTGGAAAATTTAATTGGAAATCTAATTTGTCTGATTCGTTAATGTGCGTTTGGGTGGTTAACTTGGTACTGCAAATTGAGGGCCTTAGAGGCTTCAGAACCGAACAGGGGACATATTTATGATCAACATAATTTTTAGAGTTATCTGGGAAGTTTAATTGAAATTTAATTTTGCGCGATTCGTAAGGGCGTGTTTGGCCCTCCGTAGTTGTGATAAAGCTTATATAGCTTATATAGTTACTTATATGTGTGTATGTTAAGTGAGTTGGAGCTTATCATGATTTGGAGTCAACAAATATCTAGGGAAGAGAGAGACCCGTGAGAAAGAGAGGCCAAGAGAGAGTGAGAGAGAGGGTTCACCATTGTTGAGCTTGATGATAGCTTGAAGAAATTGAGAGAAGAAGGAGAGCAACCATGGAAGCTTGGAGAAATTGAAGAGAACCATGAGGAAATCAAAGAGTGAACTAAGGTAAGGTCAATTATCTTGAATCCTTATGTTTGAGGCATCAATTTCATGAAATCATGATAATAAGGGAAGCTTTGAACCCATTTGAGTTAGGGTTCTATGTATTGATTTTCTAAGAATCTCTTCATTGAAGAATTAAAGTCATTAATTTGTGTATTTTGAGATTATGATGTTTGATGGAGAATAATGAGGTGAAATTGGTCATGTATTAAATAGTTTGGGCTTTGAATTACATGTAATTAAGGTTTGATTTTTGAAAATGAGAAGTCCCAAAAATTCTGCCATTTTCGGACTGCTGCTGTCCAGGGCCGCACGTGCGGCACTGTTCACCCGCACGTGCGGGGACAGATCTGTCCAGCCAACTTTGAATAGGCATATCTTTTGCATCCGGACTCCGTTTTGAGTGATTCTTGAGCCTAAAATCAAGCCCCGGAAGTCTAGTTTCTAATGGCGCTAGTCTCACTCCAAATTCTAAATACAGAAAAAGTTATACCCAAATTAGTGACGACTGTTCACATTATGTCAATTAGTTTTGTACCATTTCTTCACCTAAACCATTTCCCATCGATGTCTCCCATTTTCTAAGACATGGATTACAACTTATTAAAGAATAATGAGCTTGGTACCACCATGACTAATTGATTGAACGATCAAAGAGAATAAGTAAAAGTATAACCTCATATTATGTGTTGTGCACTGTAATTGTAGGTCGAGACGAGGACATTGTACCGTTACCACCGGGAACCGATCACTGTGAGTAGTAGTACGGTAGTCGTACGTTCAATTATCGTTAATGATTCTTATAAGCAGTTAACAGTATGTTGATAAAGAATACTAACGTTGTTTGCAAAATAGCTATAGTGATTCATGACGAACCAAGGGAACGTATAAGCACTATGGAACCATGGTATTCACGTATCTTTGATATCATTCAATCTATATAATGTGCTTACCTTTGTTAATAATATCAGAAATGTCCTGTTAAACTTAAGTTACCCATGTTAACTCATGTGAATGATGTAACGGCTACCATTAGTACTCTACTAAGTACAAGTCAAATATGGTAACATATATGAACGATCAAACAAAGAGGTATGCTTCTATATGCTATTAATAGATTAAATGAACTACGCCGTTTCTTAAGAAATAAAGAGCAATTATGTTTATTGTTGAAGAATGGCTTTTGAGTAAATATGAGACAGTTATAGGTTATCAAGGGTAGACACCTTTGAAGAATCAGAATAATTGGGAAGCTATGTGTATTCGTGTGAATGGGAAATTATTCAGGAACCAAGACATAAGGGCAAAAGTTTAACATGTTTATGTAAGCCTTATGAGAATGTGAATTATTTTCATCTTTGTTAAGTATACTGTAATGACATGACATGATATAACAAGAAATGCTCTTGTACTAATATGTTACATTTTGACTTAATGAACAATTGTTCATATATGTAAGGTACTCATGATATCCGTAGCACACGGCCCTTACCCGGGGTAATAATACCGTGGTTCAAGCATGTTACGAGTCCATGTATGTTATAAGTTCAAGTAGGTTACAAGTTCATATATGTTATAAGTTCAAATATGTTACAAATCCATGTATGTTATAAGTTCAAGTATGTTACCAGGCCATGTATGTTACAAGTACAAGTACGTTACAAGTATACGCATGTCATAAGTTCATGTATGTTACAAGTTCAAGTATGTTACAAGTATGACTTTTGATTTCTGTTTATGGTTCAAGCAAGCATAAGGAACATGTACGATTTAGTTCCATTTATGGTATGACAAGATGTACATATATGTTTATGGTTCAAGCATAAGGAACATGTATGATTTAGTTCCATTTATGGTATGACAAGATATGTACATATATATATCAAGGGCTTTATGCCATACGTTCAAGGGCTTTATGCCACATTTCAAGGGCTTTATGCCATAACGTTCAAGGGCTTTCATGCCACATGTTTCAAGGGCTTTATGCCATACGTTCAAGGGCTTTCATGCCACATGTTTCAAGGGCTTTCATGCCACACGTTTCAAGGGCTTTCATGCCACACGTTTCAAGGGCTTTCATGCCACACGCTCCAAGGGCTTCATGCCATATGTTCAAGGGCTTCAAGCCATATGTACAAGGGCTATATGCCAAGGGCAGCGCAATGTTTTGTGCAGTTTACACTCGCGCTATTTCGCCAGCGCACTGTTTTCGTGCAGTTTATCACTCGCGCTATTTTGGCGCAGCGTCACTGTTTTGTGCACTTTACACTCGCGCTATTTTGCGCAGCGCACTGTTTTGTGCACCTTTATCACTCGCGCTATTTTCGCACACGCACTGTTTTGTGCAGTTATCACTCGCGCTATTTTGCGCACCGCGCACTGTTTGTGCAGTTTACACTCGCGCTATTTTGCGCAGCGCACTGTTTGTGTGCAGTTTATCATCCGCGCTAGTTTTGCGCCGCACTGTTTTGTGCAGTTTTATCACTCGCGTATTTTAGCGCGGCGCACTGTTTTGTGGCAGCTTTATCACTCGCGTCATTTGCGCAGCGCACTGTTTTGTGCAGTTTTATCGACTCAGCGATATTTGCGAGACGCACTGTTTTGAGCAGCTTTTCACTCGCGCTATTTTGCGCAGCGCCTGTTTTGTGCAGTTTATCACTCGCGCTATTTTGCGCAGCGCACTGTTTTGTGCAGTTTACACTCGCGCTATTTTGCGCAGCGCACTGTTTTGTGCAGTTTACTCACGGCGCTATTTTGCGCAGTCGCACTGTTTTGTGCAGCTTTACACTCGCGCTATTTTGCGACCGCACTGTTTTGTGCGAGTTATCACTCGCGCTATTTTGCGCGCCGCACTGTTTTGTCAGTTTATCACTCGCGCTATTTTGCGCAGTGCAGTCACTTTACTAGCAGTATTTGCGGCATTTTGCAGTTTATTCACACTTCGCGCACTGTGTAGTTTATCACGCGCTAGCGCACACTGTTTTGGTTTCACCGCATTGGCTGTTAGCATACATCGCGCTATTTCTGCGCAGCGCACTGTTTTGTGCAGTTTATCACTCGCGCCATTTTGGCGCAGCGACACTGTTTTGTGCACTTTACCACTCGCTTTAGCGCATGTTTTTGCATTTCACTTGCGCTATCGCTACTGTTTTGTGCAGTTTACACTCGCGCTATTTGGCGCAGCGCACTGTTTTGTGCAGTTTACCCAATCGCGCTGTTTTGCGCACGCACTTGTTTTGTGCAGTTTATCACTCGCGCTATTTTGCGCAGCGCACTATTTTGTGGCAGCTTTACATCACTTGTGCGCCACTTTGATTTATAGCATATTGCGCAGCGCACTGTTTTGTGCAGTTTACACTCGCGCTATTTTATGCGCAGCACTGTTTTGTGCAGTTTATCACTCGCGCTATTTTGCGCAATTTCTGTTTTGTGCAGTTTACACTCGCGCTATTTTGCGCAGCGCACTGTTTTTGTGCCGTTTAATCACTCGCGCTATTTTGCGCAGCGCACACACTGTTTTGTGCAGTTTATCACTCGTGCTATTTTGCGCACCGCACTGTTTTGTGCAGTTTACACTCGCGCTATTTTGTGCAGCGCACTGTTTTGTGCAGTTTATCACTCGCGCTATTTTGCGCAGGGCACTGTTTTGTGCAGTTTATCACTCGCGCTATTTTGCGCAGCGCACTGTTTTGTGTAGTTTACACTCGCGCTATTTTGCGCAGCGCACTGTTTTGTGTAGTTTATCACTCGCGCTATTTTGCGCACCGCACTGTTTTGTGCACTTTACACTCGCGCTATTTTGCGCAGCGCACTGTTTTGTGCAGTTTACACTCGCGCTATTTTGCACAGCGCACTGTTTTGTGCAGTTTATCAATCGCGCTATTTTGCGCAGCGCACTGTTTTGTGCAGTTTACACTCGCGCTATTTTGCGCAGCGCACTGTTTTGTGCAGTTTATCACTCGCTCTATTTTGCGCAGCGCACTGTTTTGTGCAGTTTACACTCGCGCTATTTTGCGCACCGCACTGTTTTCTGCACTTTACACTCGCGCTATTTTGCGCAGCGCACTGTTTTGTGCAGTTTACACTCGCGCTATTTTGCACAGCGCACTGTTTTGTGCAGTTTATCTGTCGCTCTATTTTGCGCAGCGCACTGTTTTGTCCAGTTTACACTCGCGCTATTTTGCGCAGCGCACTGTTTTGTGCAGTTTATCACTCGCGCTATTTTGCGCAGCGCACTGTTTTGTGCAGTTTACACTCGCGCTATTTTGCGCACCGCACTGTTTTGTGCACTTTACACTCGCGCTATTTTGCGCAGCGCACTGTTTTGTGCAGTTTACACTCGCGCTATTTTGCGCACCGCACTGTTTTGTGCAGTTTATCACTCGCGCTATTTTGCGCACCGCACTGTTTTGTGTAGTTTACACTCGCGCTATTTTGCGCAGCGCACTGTTTTGTACAGTTTATTACTCGCGCAATTTTGCGCAGCGCACTGTTTTGTGCAGTTTATCACACGTGCTATTTTACGCAGCGCACTATTTTGTGCAGTTTACACTCGCGCTATTTTGCGCACCGCACTGTTTTGTGCAGTTTACACTCGCGCAACTCGCGCTATTTTGCGCAGCGCACTGTTTTGTGCAGTTTACAATCGCGCTATTTTGCGCAGCGCACTGTTTTGTGCAGTTTACAATCGCGCTATTTTGCGCAGCGCACTGTTTTGTGCAGTTTATCAGTCGCGCTATTTTGCGCACGGCACTGTTTTGTGCAGTTTACACTCACGCTATTTTGCGCCGCGCACTGTTTTGTGCAGTTTATCACTCGTGCTATTTTGCGCACCGCACTGTTTTGTGCAGTTTACACTCGCGCTATTTTGTGCAGCGCACTGTTTTGTGCAGTTTATCACTCGCGCTATTTTGCGCAGGGCACTGTTTTGTGCAGTTTATCACTCGCGCTATTTTGCGCAGCGCACTGTTTTGTGTAGTTTACACTCGCGCTATTTTGCACAGCGCACTGTTTTGTGGAGTTTATCACTCGCGCTATTTTGCGCACCGCACTGTTTTGTGCAGTTTACACTCGCGCTATTTTGCGCAGCGCACTGTTTTGTGCAGTTTATCACTCGCGCTATTTTACGCAGCGCACTATTTTGTGCAGTTTACACTCGCGCTATTTTACGCAGCGCACTGTTTTGTGGAGTTTATCACTCGCGCTATTTTGCGCACCGCACTGTTTTGTGCACTTTACACTCGCGCTATTTTGCGCAGCGCACTGTTTTGTGCAGTTTACACTCGCGCTATTTTGCACAGCGCACTGGTTTGTGCAGTTTATCACTCGCGCTATTTTGCGCAGCGCACTGTTTTGTCCAGTTTACACTCGCGCTATTTTGCGCAGCGCACTGTTTTGTGCAGTTTATCACTCGCGCTATTTTGCGCACTGTATTGTTTTGTGCACTTTACACTCGCGTTATTTTGCGCAGTGCACTGTTTTGTGCAGTTTACACTCGCGCTATTTTGCGCACGGCACTGTTTTGTGCAGTTTATCACTCGCGCTATTTTGCGCACCGCACTGTTTTGTGTAGTTTACACTCGCGCTATTTTGCGCAGCGCACTGTTTTGTACAGTTTATTACTCGCGCTATTTTGCGCAGCGCACTGTTTTGTGCAGTTTATCACACGTGCTATTTTACGCAGCGCACTGTTTTGTGCAGTTTACACTCGCGCTATTTTGCGCACCGCACTCTTTTGTGCAGTTTACACTCGCGCTATTTTGCGCACCGCACTGTTTTGTGCAGTTTACACTCGCACAACTCGCGCTATTTTGCGCACCACACTGTTTTGTGCAGTTTACACTCGCGCTATTTTGCGCAGCGCAGTGTTTTGTGCAGTTTATCACTCGCGCTATTTTGCGCAGCGCACTGTTTTGTGCAGTTTACACTCGCGCTATTTTGCGCAGCGCACTGTTTTGTGCAGTTTACAATCGCGCTATTTTGCCACCGCCTTGTTTTGTGCGGTTTACACTCGCGCTATTTTGCGCAGCGCACTGTTTTGTGCAGTTTATCACTCGCGCTATTTTGCGCACTGCACTGTTTTGTGCAGTTTACACTCGCTCTATTTTGCGCAGCGCACTGTTTTGTGCAGTTTATCACTCGCGCTATTTTGCACAGCGCACTGTTTTGTGCAGTTTACAATCGCGCTATTTTGTGCGGTTTACACTCGCGCTATTTTGCGCACCGCACTGTTTTGTGCAGTTTATCACTCGCGCTATTTTGCGCACTGCACTGTTTTGTGCAGTTTACACTCACGCTATTTTGCGCAGCGCACTGTTTTGTGCAGTTTATCACTCGCGCTATTTTGCACAACGCACTGTTTTGTGCAGTTTACACTCGCGCTATTTTGCGCAGCGCACTATTTTGTGCAGTTTATCACTCGCGCTATTTTGCGCACCGCACTGTTTTGTGCACTTTACACTCGCGCTATTTTGCGCAGCGCACTGTTTTGTGCAGTTTATCACTCGCGCTATTTTGCGCTGCGCACTGTTTTGTGCAGTTTACACTCGCGCTATTTTGCGCAGCGCACTGTTTTGTGTAGTTTATCACTTGCGCTATTTTGCGCACCGCACTGTTTTGTGCACTTTACACTCGCGCTATTTTGCGCAGCGCACAGTTTTGTGCAGTTTATCACTCGCGCTATTTTGCGCAGGGCACTGTTTTGTGCAGTTTATCACTCGCGCTATTTTGCGCAGCGCACTGTTTTGTGTAGTTTACAGTCGCGCTATTTTGCGCAGCGCACTGTTTTGTGCAGTTTATCACTCGCGCTATTTTGCGCACCGCACTGTTTTGTGCAGTTTATCACTCGCGCTATTTTGCGCAGTGCACTGTTTTGTGCAGTTTACACTCGCGCTATTTTGCGCAGCGCACTGTTTTGCAGAGTTTATCACTCGCGCTATTTTGCGCACCGCACTGTTTTGTGCACTTTACACTCGTGCTATTTTGCGCAGCGCACTGTTTTGTGCAGTTTATCACTCGCGCTATTTTGCGCACCGCACTGTTTTGTGCAGTTTACACTCGCGCTATTTTGCGCAACGCACTGTTTTGTGGAGTTTATCACTCGCGCTATTTTGCGCACCGCACTGTTTTGTGCACTTTACTCTCGCGCTATTTTGCGCAGCGCACTGTTTTGTGCAGTTTATCACTCGCGCTATTTTGCGCACCGCACTGTTTTGTGCAGTTTACACTCGCGCTATTTTGCGCAGCGCACTGTTTTGTGCAGTTTATCAGTCGCGCTATTTTGCGCACGGCACTGTTTTGTGCAGTTTATCACTCGCGCTATTTTGCGCACTGCACTGTTTTGTGCAGTTTACACTCACGCTATTTTGCGCGGCGCACTGTTTTGTGCAGTTTATCACTCGTGCTATTTTGCGCACCGCACTGTTTTGTGCAGTTTGCACTCGCGCTATTTTGTGCAGCGCACTGTTTTGTGCAGTTTACACTCGCGCTATTTTACGCAGCGCACTATTTTGTGGAGTTTGTCACTCGCGCTATTTTGCGCACCGCACTGTTTTGTGCACTTTACACTCGCGCTATTTTGCGCAGCGCACTGTTTTGTGCAGTTTACACTCGAGCTATTTTGCACAGCGCACTGTTTTGTGCAGTTTGTCACTCACGCTATTTTGCGCAGCGCACTGTTTTGTCCAGTTTACACTCGCGCTATTTCGCGCAGCGCACTGTTTTGTGCAGTTTATTAGTCGCGCTATTTTGCGCACGACACTGTTTTGTACAGTTTACACTCGCGCTATTTTGTGCAGCGCACTGTTTTGTGCAGTTTATCACTCGCGCTATTTTGCGCAGCGCACTATTTTGTGTAGTTTACACTCGCGCTATTTTGCGCAGCGCACTGTTTTGTGGAGTTTATCACTCGCGCTATTTTGCGCACCGCACTGTTTTGTGCACTTTACACTCGCGCTATTTTGCGCAGCGCACTTGTAGACACCGCATTTTTGACCGTCCTCAAGACTTGGACGTCACCGCTTGAACACTCGGTGATTATCCATGTTTGTGTTTGTTTGGAGTTCTCGGAGTTCTCGGCACGCGCGCCTTGCCTCAGGACCTCCGAACTCGACCGTTTGGTGTTTGGTTTTGCACCAAACACTTGTGTTTTGCCTTGGGAGGGCAGGGAATGCTTTGTGAGGCATCCCCACACACCACCGGCTGTGGCTAGAGGCCACCGGCTGGCTGTAGTTTCCACCGGCACTATATTGTGCCGGTCGGCACTATTTTGCCGGTCGGCACTCTTTTGGCGAAATGACCATTTTGCCCTGCCGACTACTGTGCACTTGCTTTCTGAGATATTTTCAGACAGCTGTGTGCAATTTGCTTCCCCTCCATACACGTGTATGGAGGGATGAGCCCTTAGTTGCTTAGCTTGTAAGTCTTACAAGTTCTATAAGAGGAAGGCTCTTCCTCTTGGCTTAAGGTTGGGATTTCTTGAGAGGTTTCAGCCATTTTAGAGAGAGAGCAAGCTCTGGTTTAGGTTAGATCATATATCTATCTTATCTCTCTCCTTTCTTGCTTATTTAGTACACTAGGTGCCTTAGTTCACACTATTGCACACAAGCACCTAGTGTCTCACCTTCTCCTTGCAACTGAGGTTCTAGGGGCTGTTTTTTAGTGTTTTTGACTGGTTTGGAGCTCAAGGGACCAACTACTCCAACCTTTGTGAAGAAAAGCTTCAAGGGTAAGAAACTTACTTTATTTACCCCATTTTTGCACTCTATTTTTGCTTGCTTTAAAACAGTTTTTGTGCCTGGTCTATAACACAAAAAAGTTCTGTTTTTTAACCCTCTTTGTTGTATCTTAAGAGTGTTTTGTGGTTTGAGCAAGTTTGACCACCCTTAGGCCTTGAAAAGGGCTCATTTTTGTGCTATTTTGGAGAGATCCGGGACTTGTGTGCTTGGACCTTTCCACCACTGAAATCTTGAGGGATTTCAGTGGTGGAGATGGTGCCTTAAAGTCCTAGAAAGGGGAGGGCCACCCCCTCTCCTTGATGTCCTTGAAAAGGGCAAGTTTTGCTTCCTTATGGAGCTTCATGCTTGAGTGAGTGTTGAGCATGTTTGACTTGTTTTCCATGCTTATATTGCCATGATATAACATGATTTCAAGTTGGTTTTGGTCTCCTATGCATGCTTAGTATAGTTGCCTTGTAATGCCTCTTTATGCCTTACATGTCTAGGTAGTGTGCCTCCATTTCTAGCATGTTTTAAGCTTGCATTTGTGAAGCTTGTATGCTTATTTTGCCATGATTTAGCTCTGTCCATAGTTGCTTTGGTCAATCTCATCATGCATTACATAGCTCCTTTGTATTTGGCTTGTTGGCCTTGAGAGCATGTGAGTGTGTAGCATGCCTTGCTTGCTTCCTTTTTGATGGTTTGGAACCATTTAACATGGTATTTCAGACCTTTTAGTGTACTTGTATGCACGCTTTAGTTGCTTCTTTAATGCTTTAAAAGCATGTGTTGAATGCTCCATGTTTGGTCATGTTGCACGCCTTTGTGCTTGAACCTCTTAGATGCCATCTAGGTGCTCCTTAGGCTTTGTTTAGGTCTGCTTGTGACCTGTTTTGAGTCCCTTTAGCTTTGTGAGGCTTGGTAGACTTGGCCTTAGTTTAAGCCTTAATGGCTTGTTTCAAGACTTGGACCATTTGTTGCATGCTTTGGCTTGCTTTGTTGCATGATTTGGCATCATATTTTGCATGATTTTCAGAGCTTTATATGCATGCCAATTGTCCATGTTTAACTCACTTCAAGTGTGCTTGAATGTTGCTTGTTTATGCCTTGAGTTGGTACCTTAACATGTGTATGTGTGCATGTGTGTTTGGCCCTCATAATTTAGCACTTTGGCCACTGATTTTAGCCTTTTAGAGTTGCCCAATTCATGTATAAGTCCATCCCCCATTGGTTTGCATGTTTGCTTGAATGCCTTGCATAAGTGCATCACATTGTTCACTTTGCATGATAAATAACATGCTTAGGGTTGCATCACATTCGCATGCATGTTAGGCCTCTTGAAGTGAAGTATGATAGAGGTTTGGCACCCTTGTTTGCTTGATTGCATTGCATGCATTTGAAATTAAAATTGCACTCTCGATTCTTTGGGCCATCATGCATGGAAATGCGTGATTGGTGGTCCGGAACCGAGGCACATCCCCCTTTGAGTCAAAAGTATGATAGGAGTGTGTTTGGTGCATACATGCCTTGAATTGCATTGCCATGCAAGTTTTGCCCTCTGTTGCTGTGAGTTGCAGGTTCTGCAGGTGTTAAGTGCCGACCGGCAGTGATTCCCCAGCCGATGGAAAAATCCAGTGCCGGTGGCCTCCCCCTTCAGCCGTAGTACTCTGCCCCAGCCGGTGGTACTCCCCAGTGCCCTGAGACACTCCTGGATTTTGGTAATTTTCTGAGGAGGATAGCAGGGAAAACAGAGGCACACTTGTATGACAGTGCGATTCCGAGCCAATTCCGAGCGCGCGCTGCATTTGGGCCCTCCTCCCGAGGCATTTACTGTTTTAATTAGATTAATTATTTGTCTAATTAATTTAGTGAATTTGTAATAATTAATTAGCTTGCGTAGTTAATTATTTGTATTATTATTTTGGTCCCTCCGAGCGAGGGCAAAAATGTAATAAGTGTGTGTGAGTGGGTGTATGTCTTCCAATCCCCATTTCTTTCTATCCCTTTTATTTACCCGCTTTCGATGGTAGATTAGGGCACATTTAAATTAGCATACCTTATGCAATGCATGCGTGCATTCATGCATTTGTTTACCTGCATCGGGCTCGGCACATCATGCAAACTGCATTGTCTTTCAATTCCAAATTGAATACGTGATAGTTGTTGCATTTCATGTGCCATGCTTAGGATAGCCGAGCCTGTCTAGATTACATCCCTGTATGCGATGCATTAGCCACTTAACATGAACCAGGTCATGCATGTTTGCTAACCGGGTTATTGTTTTGGCACGGAGTACGATGTGAGTATTTATGCTTTAACATATCGCATGCGTGTGAATGTTGCCATGACAGT
>JAPPVO010006740.1:0-15212 GCA_030407325.1 Camellia japonica | reverse complement strand
CCTGGTCTTCTAGGCAGGGCCCGCTCTTGATCTATCATGTACTTATGCACTCGCCCCCCCATTATGCCATATTCCAACTTTTAATCGGCTCCCTCCTCAACTTATTCGGCATCTGAAACTCAGGGGTGGGGCCGAATGCATACTATATACCGATTGGAAAATATACACTGCCTATCTGCGCCTGGTTTTATTCAGCTACCACACAACATTACGCCCTCGCGAAGAAGGGTCTGAATGAATAAAGCTAGCTAGCTAACTAGGCTACTTAAGCTAACTAATTATTATAAAACTCGAATTAATTAACTATTCTAGTTAACTAATTACAAAACGAAATTGAATAACTAGCTAAACTAACTAATTATTTACCATAATTAATTAGCTACAACTAATCAATTACAAACACTTATTTAAGCTATTGCTAATTAAACCAATTAACTAATCCCGGAGGCGAGGAAGGCCCATGTATGCTCGGTTTCCACCCGAAAAGCCACTGCCTTGCTACTGAATGCCTCTATTTGCACATTGAACACCAACAACTATATCCACTTCCAAAACACCTCTGTTCCACCTTACCAACACACTGTGCAAATCTCACTGATGGCCGACAAGGGGCCGGTCGCTACCATTGGTGGCCAGTCGGCTACTGGTGGTGGTTGTCGGCCATTGATAGCCTGGACTTCCTTGCTGCATCAAAGAGCAAACAAAGCAAAACAGTGTATTTCTCAAGGGTTGTTTGCTCACTTTGCCTCTGCTTTTCATAGGGAAATCAAAGGAGGGACAAAATTTGGTTCATAAACCATCAATCAAGCAATTTCATTGCATGATGGCTTGTGAAACCAATTGTGCAAGTTAATAAATACAAGAACAAGACTCAAATGACCATCACCCTATCATGCATGATCAAGGGCAATGGAGACCTAGGAAAATGTCACATTTCATCACTTTTGAGTATGAAATGTCCCATTTTCCTTGTATTCAAACTAACGTCCGATTTGAACACAAGCAATGCAGCAGAAAGAATGCTTATCTTGCCTCTTTTAGTTGCCAATTTTGTTTACACATTTTAGTTACCAAACCATTCTTTAATCAATTAGTGCATTGGTGAGTGCCTTCTAAGGTGAAAGAAGTGTCAACCAAGGGATAGTTTAAGGCATAAGAGAAGGTTCATGTCATTGGTAATGAACCCTCAAAGGAGGATTAAACCATTAAGCATGAGCCTCCATCTCAAGATTAAATAACCCTAAGGTTGAAACAACCCTCAAAGCAAATGAAAAAGTAAAGAAATGAAGGAGATTGCAGAGATTATAAGTACTGAAATTAGGTGAGAAAAAGCACTAAAACATGCAATCAACTCAAACCAATGATGATTAAAGCCTTAAAACACCAAGCTAGTGAAAGGACTTATACTACAACTATGCAAAACAAGACTCAAAAGGCCCTAAACAGCCAAAATAGAGCTAAAATAGGTCAAAACAGAGTGTGTAACATGCTGGACTTGTGCCACAAAAAGCTAAAACATTAAGCTAATACATGGGGCTAATTAGGCATACAAACAAAACACAAGGAGAGGAGACTAAGCCCTCCAATTTTAGACTTCAAAGTGAGTTTTTTGCCACTGAAAAACCTCTAAAATTCAGTGGTTAAAAGGCCCAAAAAAGTTGGCTTGAAAGTGATGAACAAAGGCACAAAAATGGCCTCAAACCAACACTTTTAAGCCATAAAATAGAGCTTTTTACAGTTCAAAATCAGCCTCAAAACAATTGAAAAAGATGGCAAAGTAAGGGTACAAAACAAGTATAAAGAGAGAGTGTTATACCTCTTGAAGAGAAGACACAATTTGGCCAACAAATTCAAGTCACACACACCTTCTAGAGCTCAAAATAAGTCCCAAGCTACCTCAGCCCAAAGACTAGCAACTTCTATCATGGGTGTATGGGCAAAAGTGTAGGATTTGTGAGCAAATGTGTATAAAAGAGAGAGAGAGAGAGAGAGAGAATTTGGTTCCAAATTTTCTAACCCTCCAAAATGGGGAAGGAACCCCCATATATATAGAAAAACAAGCCTTGAGCTTAGAAACATCCCACCATACACGTGTAGAGAGATGCAGCTCAGTGTGCTAACAGCTGTCACAGCTGTCAACAAATATCTAGAAAAAGGCACTGGTGGCCGTCGGCCACCACTGGTAGCCGACCGGCCACACCATTGGCCGATAACCAGGAGCGATGGCCGACAGCCTATGGTGGTGGCCGACAGGTCACCACAAGTTCCAGGCTTGAAACAACAGGGTTTTGGTCCAAAACAAAGCACAAAATGGACAAGCTTCAAAGGCTCAAAGACAGGGTGTCACACCGAGGACTTCGGGCACTCAAAGCAAACACATGCAATCATAATCATCGAGTGCACAAGAGATGACGTCTAAGTCTTGAGGTCGGTCAAAAATGGGGTGTCTACAACCACCCCTTTCTGTTAAAAACATTCGGGGGCGTCCCGGTGATCACACCACCCTTCGGTTAAAAACATTTGGGTGCGTCCCGATGTTCACACCAACCCTCCGGTTAAAAACATTCGAGTGTGTCCCGGTGTTCACACCAACTCCTCTGTTAAAAACATTCAGGTGTGTCCCGATGTTCACACCAACCCTTCAGTTAAAAACATTCAAGTGCGTCCCGATGTTCACACCAGCCCTTCTGGTTAAAAACATTCGGGTGCGTCCTGGTGTTCACAACAACCCCGTAGGTTCAGAACATTCGGGTTTGTCCCTGTGTTCACACCAACCCCTCTGGTTAAAAACATTCGGGTGCGTCCCAGTGTTCACACTAACCCTTCCGGTTAAAAACATTTGGGTGCGCCCGGTGTTCACACTGCTCATTCCTCCTCACACGTGCAACACATTAGGATCTTGGTTGAGACCTCGGGTGTGCCCGACTATTACGTCGCCCTTTGCCTTTCCTACATGGCGTGTAGTTAAGCTTGCATAATTTTCTTACATCCTTTCTGCATGAAATGTGGTTTGGTTCATGATTCCCACGCATGTCGTGTTTATTTACTTACTTCTTTTCATGCTTGAGATTGCTGCACCTTGTTTCTGTTTGTTTGAATATGGCATTTTCATTGCATAGCATTTGCATTCAAATGTTTCATTGCACAGCCTCATTGCATAAGTTATGTTCCTACATCATGCATATCACTTGCATCTTGCCCCAGAACTACGCTAGTTTGATTCCTTGCAAAGGGATACATAGGCAATTTGCGGGCGTAACCATTTTTTTTTTTGACTTGTTTGTTTGTCCAAGTCTTCGGCCTTGTCAAAAATAGGTCATCTCTGGGTGTAGCTCGACTTTCTTCGCGCCCCCTTTCGAAGGGCTCGAATTGGTCCTACAGTTTGGACTCATGTCACGGTTCTGAATCTAATCTCACAAAGTGCAATGTGAGAGTTATAAACACCAAAGAGTCCAATCCGGCAAATCATTTTGGAAAATCGATTTTGAATCAAATAATGCCAAAACTGGACTGCTTTACCAGATTACAAGTCGCCACCTAAATATTTTATTTTTGGGAAATTTAGGAAATCCTGACTCGTGCGAAAGGCCACGTGTCTGTCATCACCAAAGTTGCCTCGGCTTAGGAACTTGGGTACGAGAGGGAAGGTCCTGAAATGAGTACCCCCGCTCGCCCGATCAAAGGATCAGCCTCTACTAACATTGATATGTTGTTTTATAAACACATGTATTCTTATTCCGATTATTGGCTAACTTTACTACGTGGCGCACATGCAAGCAAGTATAGACTAAATCGCAAGAATTAGAACAAATTCAACTCATGTTTGTTTTCGAAAATGGTTTGAATTTGCCACGCTCAAGCAGGCTAAAACGCAGATTTGCCACCTCAAGTGGGCTTAAAACATGATTTGCCACTTCGCAAAATGGGCTTAAAACTCACATTCGTTGAATTGTTCCAATTCAAACAACTAAGCCTCCATCCACAGACATTCATGCAATTAAGCAATTAAGCAGATAGCCTCATGGCAACACTCACACTCATGCAAGTATGCTAAAGCGTAAAACTTACAGAGTACTCCAAGCCAAGAAAGAAAGCAAAGTTAGAAAAATGCATGATTCCTAACTATGTTAAGATACCTAATGCAACACATGCAATGATGCGACTAAATAGGCTCGGCTACCTAATCATGGAATTCGCAACACTTTGATAACATGCTTTTAAACACGTATTCAAATAAGTGTATTGAAATTGCGATGCATTTTGAATGACGAGCTGAGCCTCGGTGCATGCAAGACAAATGAATGATGCAAACATGCAAGCATAAGGTATGCTAATCAAAATGTGTCCCTAATCTAACCATCAAAAGCAGGTAAATAAAAGGGAGAAAGACGTGGGGTTGGAAGACATGCACACACGCACGCACGCTTATTACAACATTGTGCCCTCGTGAAGGAGGGTCCGAATGAATAAGATAAGCTACACTAAGCTAAGCTAATTATTACAAAACAACTAATTAACTATCCTAGTTAATTAATTATTACAACACAATTGAATAACTAGCTATGCTAAGCTAATTAAAATATTACAAAACGAATTGAATGATTAGGTTTGCTAAGCTAATTAAGTACAACACTTGAATTGAACAATTAGCTACGCTAACTAACTAGTAAAGCAATTAAACGGCCTCGAGGGGCGAGGGATGCATGCATGCTCAGTTGCCTTCTCTCGAAAATGCCCTTGCCTTGCCATCGGATGCCTCTGTTTGCACTCATTTGATCACTGAACACTGTACCATCTTCCAGATTGCCACTACTCCAACACGGGAACACATTTGCACAAAAATTCACTTGTGGCCGGTCGGCCACAAAAAGTGGTTGTCGTCCACCCCAACTGGCCGGTCGGCCACTCCTTTTTCCAAACTTCTGTTTTTGCTGCAACAGAGAGCAACAGAGGTAGAGCAATGCATTTTTCAAGAAATGTGTGTACTGACACCCTCCTTATCATTTCTCAAGCTCAAAGGAGTGTAGCACTTGGCTTTTAAGCCACTAATCAAGCATTTTCAATGCCTGATGGCCAAAGAGTCAAGCTTGTACAAGGTCAATGAATGCACAAATAAGACTCGAAGGACCGCCACCCTGTCACGTATGATCAAGGGTGACCACTACAACAAAACTAACTATCTATGGCTTCAACTTTACGACATCCATTAAATGCATGTTGTAAATAGTACATTCTACGGCATTTTTTTTTTTTTGCAAGCCGTTAATGGTTTTTCAATAACGACATACATACCATATAAGTCGTTAATTCATATATTTATGGCATACAAAAGTATGCCGTAAAAAATGTATGTTTTCACGACTTAAAAAATATGCCATAAAATATTTGCACTTAACGCGACATACATTTCATGTTGTAAAATATTATAACCTTACACGACATGCATTAACATGTCGTGAAAACTTCTAAAAGAAAAATTCAATCAGATTTTTTTATGGCATGCAAAAGTATGCCATAAAAAATTATATTTTCACGGCATCCAAAAATATGTCGTAAAATATTTTCACTTAAGTCGACATACATTTAATGTCGTAAAACATTATAACTTTACACGGCATACATTAGCATGTCATGAAAGCTTTTATTTAAAAAAAATTCAATCCGATTATTTGCTTTTAATTTTAAAAAGCTAACAATTTTCAGTCAAGCTTCTCACATTAAATTTTCCTAATTGAGGGCAACGTAAAAAATAATTTATGCATTATTTTATAATTTAGTGTATTCTTTTAAGGGATAATTGCACCTAGTGGTATTTTAGGGAAAAAAATTACATGTTCATGAAAAAGTTTATAATTTTAATTATTAATATTTATATTGCTTCTCACTCATTTGTAATTATTTTTTTTTCAAAAAATTATCTTAATTTGATATTTTCCCTTCTTTTAATAATTTCATTTTTTTAAAACTTTTTAGATGTGCCTAATCTGAATAAAAAGTAAAATATTTGTAAAAAAAAATAATAAAATGTAATATATATGAAAATATATTAAATTTTAAATTTCTTTGAATTTAGTGATTTTTTGGAAAATTTCTAATATTTAGTGATTCAACCTCTCTACAATCTCCTCTCTGATTCAACATCGACCTAGAAGCTGAAGAAGAAGAGAGAAGAAGAAGAAGAAGAAGAATGGAGACACAGTCGAAGAGGTCAAGGTCGAGGTCTCTGTGTTGTATACCCACTCTATTTAGGCACATTGATAGTTAGTTAGATCTCTTCTCTCACATACAACAAACACAACAAATCGACTATTTAGACAGTGCTCTATCTCTGTCTCCATCGGCGATTGGGTCTCTCTCGCTCTAGATTCAAGTTCGTTCTCTCTCTGTGATCCTTGCTCTCTCTCAATCTTTCCCCCATCGAAGACACTTGCGAAATCTCAACCTTCGTATTCTCAAGGTAATTTCTATATCTATTCTCTCTTCTTCATCGATTGAAATTTTGGAAATCGAAATCCTAGTTGCGAGTTTTTCTATGATTAGAGCTTAAATCATGTATACTTGATGTGAGAGTTGTTTTTCTTGTTCTTGCTCATCATGAATTTTGTGTTTCTCTGATTTGATCCCGATTTATGGTGACTTTCTCAGATTTGCTCGTTATCTCTGATCAGAACATTCCTAAGATTCGCAAGGTCACAATCTTAACCACAAAGCAATGCAAGTTCTCATCAAACTACATAAACTCATACTCCCTTTATCTAAACTCTGAAATTACAAGTTTCCTTAGGCAGCTTGAAAGGTTTAATCAATGGTTGGATGACTTGGTTGCAGATGGAATTGCGGACCAATGAGAAAATAGAGACCTTATGGAAGAAGTTATGTGGATTTCTATTGGAGCATGTTTAGTCTGTCTTTGTTGTTAGTAATTATGGCTGTTTTTATCTTTGAATTTTGATATACAAATTACCTCTTTCTGGCAGCATTGTCACAGTACTTATTATTTATTTCTTTTGCATCTCAGTTTATATTTCATATTGTATATCATGTCCATGAGTTAGGAGTTGGGGATTTTTCATTGGAAATTATGAGTATGCAACATTATTTTGTTAGAGATGTTATGTAATGAATATTATGTGTGAATAGTGAATATGAATCTGCCTTCTACACATGTTTAGTGCTTGTAAAACTCAAATAAAGTGAAACCATGAAGGGTAATTGGTGAAATTAGTTACAGTGATTTGGTCTTTAATTCAAAATTTGAAAGAAATGATTTATTGACGAGTCCATTCCAAGCTTCTGATAAATTAGTTTCTTACTTCAACAAATGGCATGCCCTAGTGAGATGCACTAACTCCTCTTTTTTTTTTGGCTACACTGGTGATCCTTGGTGAGGAGTTTGTGCATCTCACTAGGGCATGCCATTCGTTGTTCTCCCTCAGATTTTTGTTTTCATATGAGGCATTTTTTGTGTTTCCTAGCTTCTTGGTTGGTGAAGGTGCACGTATGTGGGCAAAATCCAAGGGTATTCCTTTGCTGGCAAGTATACCGGAGGCTGATGAGGTAAACTCTCTTAGTTTTTTGGAACTAGAGTTGCTAACTTTGTTTATGCTTCCCCATCTAATCCATAATTTCTCATGAATATGAAGCATGGCATAATGTAGATAATATAATGCTCTTTTTTCTTTTCTTTTTTTTTCTTTTTTCCTTTTTTTTCTCCCGATAATTGCATAGGCCAACACTAGAAGCACCCTGATCCCAGCCATAGACTCTAGTCTACCCTTCGGAATGGCCAGTGGTCAGCAAAGATCAATTAGTGTGAATGTAAAAGACATTGCAGTACCACACTGACCTTAATACTATCGTTAATATCGGGAGGTAGGCTGTAATTGCGAACCTGATGCATAAAAATTGAAATAAATAGATCAGAACAATAAATTGCTAATTGATAAATTTCATGAACAGCATAACCAGTGGAGTTGGTTTGATGTTTATTACTACATTTGCATTATATTTATAGGTTCTGACAAAGTACGTTCCTAAAAATGGTCATTTTGGTTTCAGGTCTCTACCTGTTGGAAATTCTTTGGGAATCTTGTGGATGCTGGCAATTTGTCAATTTGTGGTGAAGAAAGTTTTGGAACAAGCTCTGACCACATTCCTGAGTGTTAGCAAACTGCTTCTGGTCCAACAATGGTTTTTATTTTTTGGTGTCTGCGCGTTTTGATTTGAAACTAGGATTAATACTATGACATTGTTCAAATGTCAATTTGAAACTGAGATTAATATCACACTATGAAATTGTTCAAATGTCAATTTGAAACTGGGATTAATATGATTCTAGCTCAAAAGGGAACCTCACCTCCAAGGTTACCATATATTGTTTTTAATTTTTTATTTTTTGGGGTTTCTTGCCTATGTTTAACTCCCACAATAGTTGTTTCTACTGCCTTGGTTTTCTTTTCATCTGGCGATAAAGTTTAACTGGTTTGGTCCGTTTGGCTCTTGCAACTTAAATTCTTAGATTTACTTTTGGTTGGGTAGCAGGCGGTATAAAACTCTTCAAACCAACTATTTATTTTCTTCATTCTATAACGTATGTCTAGGTCATCTCTCATAAATTTTCATAGTCCTTGTGGAATGATTCAACATTTCCAATTGACAGGGCTGTGTTGGCTTGGCTTTCAATAATTTCATATCGAAACAAGGAAAAAAAACTTGGGGAGATATTGGTGTCCGTCTCTAATGTTGTAAAGGAGCACTGGGCCTCTTATGGAAGAAACTTCTTTTCCAGATATGATTATGAAGTAAGCTTTAGTCTATGATGTATTTTGAATTGTTTTGCAGTATTCTGAAACTTTGTTATTTATTTGAAACTTGAAAGTCTAAACTGGAATTTTTGTATTGCCTGAGAGGTACAATATTCTGACACTAACTCTGAATTCAGGAATGTGAATCTGAAGGAGCAAACAAAATGATAGATTATCTTAGAGATTTGATTTCTAAGAGCAAGCCAGGTGATAAGTATGGTAAGTTTGAAGTCAGTTTTTGTGAATCTATCTCAACCTTTCATTTTATATATTTAAAAGCTAATGAGGGAATCTGTTGTAGGAAGTTATGTCCTTTAATTTGCAGGGAACTGGTTCAGCTGGTGCTACTGTTAGAATGTACATTGAACAGTTTGAGCCCGATGTCTCTAAACATGACATGGACTCCCAAACTACGCTAAAACCTTTAATAGGTTAGTTCATTTTTCATTTTGATAAGCTTACTTATGTTATTATATTTAATGTTTACTTGGTCGTGGTGTTAGATCTGGCGCTATCTGTATCAAAGCTGAAGGACTTCACTGGAAGGGAGAAGCCTACAGTTATCACATAAATCTGAGTGTCTGATGTTAATCTCACACAATGAAGCTTCATTAGTAATCATGTGAAAGCAGGTTGGGCATCCCATCTTTTCTCTTGCATGTTTCTCATATTTATATATTTTTTCGTATGGTGTTGATTGCATATCTTAAGCTCATGGTTTATTAGTAATGATTTTTCTCAATTTTTGTATATAATAGTTCATCAATTTCATGTGTGTATTCAACGATTTGTATAATCCAATTTTGATTGCACGACTTCGTACGGCCTCACAAGGTATGTCATTCACTTTCTCTCCCAATCGATCAATTTCTCTTTGTCTCTCGATTATTTTTTCCCAAAAACTTCGAATTCATCATTTGATTTGAAATCTATTCTCGAAGACGACATATGCTAGTTTAACTAGTCATAGGATTTGCATTCACTTTGAATCAGGGCAGAGGTTTTGCTGGTTACAGTTGCTCTTATGACTTAATAGTCATGTATTATTTTCAGTGGATTATGTGGTTCAATGATAGAAGTGATGAGCATAGCATTTTAGGTTTTTGCACAACTAAATTAACAGTTGAGTTGTTTCAATTATGCCTCATCCAAATAGCTGCAATATCATATTCTAACTTTTGGCTACCCAAAATTGGGTCTAACCAACCATCCAACTAATGGAGGATATAACTAATGGCATATTGTAGACGTCCCCGAACGCCCCGGGAGGGTTAAGTCCCGTTCTGTTCATATTGGGGTCACTACAGTTCAAGGACTCAAATGTCACGGTTCTTAATCTTGAACCAAAGAGTCCAAATCCGGCAAATCGTTTTGAAAACAGATTTTTTTGAAAGAAGTGCCAAACATGGACTGCTTTGCCAGATAACAGAGTCGCCACCTAAATATTTTTAAAATGGGAAATTTAGGAAACCCTGACTCGTTGCCAAAGGCCACGTGTCCGTCATCACCAAAGTTGGCTCGGGAACTTGGGTACGATTGGGAAAGGTCACATCGTGAGCACCCCGCTCGCCCGGTCAAAGACCGGCCTCTACTAACCATGATATCTTATTTTGAAAACATTGTGAGTTCTTGTTCCGATTATTAGCCTAGGTTACTATGTGATGTTCGCAGCAAACAAGTATAGACTGGGCCGCCTGAATTGGAACAAACATTTCATGTTTGTTTGCTTGAAAATGGTTTGATGGTGCTACCCGCAGGTAGGCTAAGACGCGTATTTGCCACCCTCAGGTGGGCTTAGAAAACATGATTTTGCCACTATCTAGTGGGCTTAAAACAAACATTTGATGAATTGTCCAATCCAAGTAACTCAACCTCCACCCACAGGCATTCAAGGCAGTTATATCACATAAGCATATAGCCTCATGGTAAGCATGCTATTCGTGGCAACACTCACACGCATGCAAGGATGCTAAAGCATAAAACTCACCTAGTACTCCAAGCCAAAACAGAAACTACATTAGAAATTATACATGATCCTAATTATACAGAAATGCCTAATGCAACACATGCAAAATGCAACTATAGCAGGCTCGGCTATTCTAAACATGGCATATGGAATGCTACAGCTATCACATATTCAATTTGGAATTGAAATACAAATGCAGTTTGTATGATGCGCCGAGCCCGATGCGTGCAAAACAGATGAATGATGCAAACATGCTGTCATACTGTATGCTAATCGAAATATGCCCTATATCTAACCATCATAAGCGGGTAAATAAAAGGGAAGAAAGACGTGGGGTTGGAAGACATACATCACACTCACGCACACTTATTACAGTTATGCCCTCGCGCAGAGGGTCCGAATAAATAATACAGTCCGAATGAAAGAATAATACAGATTCCTAATTAAATTAACAGATTTAAACTAAGAAAGCTTGTAAAATTGACTTGCAAGCTAGGGGCTGCCTCGCTTTTGATAAATGATGTATGCTGGACTGCGTTGCGCGGAAATCCACTGGGATGCCCGATTTAGCCTCTGTTTGCAATGTTCCTCGAAATGCACGCCCGACTCCGAAAAGTTGTGCTACAACAGAGAGCAGGAAAAGGGCATAGCAATGTATTTCACAAATATATGCATGCCTCGATCCTCGTGCCACCAATCACGCATATCGATGCATGATGGCCGAGGAGCCGAATTGCACAGCTCAATATTGGGTGCAATGCAGATGAATGCTACAACAAAACTAACTCCATCATGGATAATCCGGAGTGTCGGTGACTTGGGAATTGAGACCCGTTCCGTCACTCGGAGTACGAAACGTGCCTCGTTTCCCGTGCCCGGGCTAACCCCTATCCCGAACACGATGCAATATACATGATATGCATGAATGCAACTAAAATACAATCCTAGCATGCACAATGCTATGAAAATGAGATGCCTCGAAATGCGTGCACCCGGGCACGCAAACCGAGGCGATGGCCCTAAGGCATGAAATGGCATACACAATGCAATTGGACTTACACTAACATGAGCGAGCCTCAGCCATACTCACATGAGCTGCCGAGAAACAAAAAATGAAGTGCCTCGAGATGCGTGCACACGGGCACGCAAACTGAGGCATGGCCCTAAGGCACAGAAATGACATGCGAATGAGATGTGACATATGGCATATGGAAAATGCAAATTTCAGCAGCTAAAATGATGCACAAATAGCCCCCGAATTATGACAAAATTACACCCGATGCCCGAAATGCGATGTAATGCACCCGAAATGGCCTACAGCCCTACTAAACATGCATAATTGACACATGAAATGTAAAACAGTAGCAAGGCAGCCCCTAAAATAACATTTTTTTAGTACAAAGCAAGGCTAAACAACAACCACAAGTATGGCAAAATTAGCACGCAAAAATGGGGAAAAAGAGGGGAATTACAAAGTAAGTAGTATATACAATTCTCAAACTGAAAAACACAGTTCTACAAAATTAAAGAGGGACCAAAAATATGCACATTTACAGTAGATGTCATCCCCCAATTCAGTATGTAGATATGCTAAACATAGCATGCAAAATAATGAACCAACAAAGGCTATAACATGAGGTACCAAAAGCATGCACCAAATGGCCTAAGACCCTTAACAAAACATGAAGAATGGGTCATTTTAAGACACTTTCTAAGCCTGATGAAAGCTCAAAACAGAATCCAAGAAAGCCTAACAAAGCATGCAATTTTACGGAATCAAAGAGGGTATTACATGAAGTACCAAAAGCATGCACCAAATGGCCTAAGACCCTTAACAAAAAATCATGAGAAGGCCAAAATAAGACTCTTTCCTAGCCTGATGAAGGCTCAAATCAGAAGCTAGATAAGCTTAAAAAGGCATGCAAAGTGGGGTCAAAGAGAGATACAAAGGCAAGTGTAATACATGGAGACCCCAAACCAAGTTGATCCCTTCTACAATAATGTATAGGGACACAAAATAAGCTCAACCTCAGTTAATGACATGCTCAAAATCAGACTTCAAATAGGCTAAAGAAACCATGCAATTTTACGGTAAATTGGAAGGATTACAAAGCAAGTGCATGATAGAACCACCAAACATGGTTGAGCCCTTCTTCAATATTAAGAGGGGCTCAAAATAGGCCCACTCACAGTATATTGCATGCTCGAAAACAGATCACTCAAAAGCCAAACAAAGCATGCAAAATATTGGCATAAAGAGAGGTATTGAAGGAAGAGCATGATAGAGATACCAAACCAGGTTGAGCCCTTCTACAATGTTGTAGAGGGGCTCAAAATAAGCACAAAATCAGTAGGGTTCAGAGCCCAAAACAGTGAGCAAGTAGGGTAAAGATTTGAAGCAAAATTATGCAAGAAAAAGGGATTTAGAGGCTTACCCTTGAAGATCAAGCTTTTGTTGCTTCTTGGCTTGAATTTGTTGGTCCTTAGCCTCTGAAAAAGCTTCCTTTGCTGCTGGAATGGAAGTGGTGATGGTGAGGCTTAGGGTGATGAAGAAAGGGGCTAGAAACTTAAGGAATTTTGGAGCTTTTGGAGATGAAAATGGAGGTTTTGGAAGATGAAGTCTTGAGGAGAATTCTTCTAACCCTAGCAAAGGAGGAGCTCAGCCCCTTAAATAGACAAAAGGGGTGTAAAAGGGGAGGGAAATGCACCAAACTTTCCCTCCCAAAATATCCCCCGGAGGCTAGGATATTTTGAAAAAACAGCTGGACAGCTGTAAAGGGTCCAAAAGGAGAAAGCAGGCCGGCCAGGTACCTTTCTTGAAGGTGGCCGGCCGGCCACCCCAACTGGTCGGCCAGCCACTCCCCCTGGCCGCCGGCCATGCCTAGAAATGAAGTCAAAAATTGCTGGCCGACCACCATACCTTGGTGTCCTCCCAGGTGTGTAGAACAAGGTTCCAAGGTTGGAATTTGGCAACTCTGAAACAGGAGTCACAACATTGAACTTGAAAGAGAGGCTCAAAAATGAAAAACACAATTCTGGCCGACCACCACTTTTTGGTGTCCTCCCATGTGCCCTCATCACAAATATGTGGTTGTGGTTGGAAGAAAATGGGCCTAGGGTGTTCAACATTAGCCCGGAAGTGAGAAAAACGGGCGCCGGAAGAGCATAACTGGTTATCTGAGATAATTGCTGGCCTCCCACCCTCCAGTGACCTTCCTGGTGCTAAAACAGAGGTACCTGCCAAAATTGGACAAAAACCGATGCAAAATGAATGCTCGGGGCCCAAACCGCGAGGTTCGGGGCCCGAAAACTGGCTATAAGCACCGAAAGTGGCATTCAGCCACGAAGTGGGTATCTAAGACCCCAGTGTTCCTCGGTATGATAAAAAGAGGCACTTGCCAAAATTGAACAGAAACCGATGCAAAACGAATGCTCGGGGGCCAAACCGCGAGGTTCGAGGCCCGAAAACCGGCTGTAAACACCGAAAGTGGTGTTTGGCCGCGAAGTGGGTATCTAAGACCCCAGTGTTCCTTGGTATGATAAAACAGAGGCACTTGCCAAGAACCGGAGGAATCGGAGATGGTTGGGCGGTCCCGAGCCGAGGCACACGGCCTGACGGCTCCGAAAACCGGGAACCGGGCTCCGAAATGGGAAAAATGGCCTACGGCCACGAAAAGTAGCCCACGGCCACCGAGGGATGATCTACTAGACCTCTCCCTCCCCTCAGGAAGAAAACAGAGAAAAACCGAGTCTGGTTCGCAAACCGAGGCAAGGCACAGAAGAGAATTCGGAAGTCCGGAGGCAGGGCGCACGGCCGCGACTCTGAGACTTCTGAACGAGCACAGTATGCAACATCACCAAGCGCTCAATCGGTGACGTCTGAGTCTTAAGGTCGGTCAAAAAATGGGGTGTCTACACATATCCAATGACTAGTTAGAAGGAGAAAAATAAAATGTGGCACACCCACACACCATATAGTGGTCAGAAAGGTTGGCCCTATAGCTTATCCCATTATTTACCTCATCCTAACTTAAACATTGAATAATATATATTCTTATCAGAGAAATTTAATCTTGGAATTATCATACATTATTTTAAGGATTAGTTATCCCTCTATTCTTATTCAGATTAAACAAACACTCTAAAGAAGATAAATATAACAAAGAAAATGCTAATAGCAGCCCTTTGGCTAGTAAATAACAATAAATAATGTATAAATAATGTGTAAAAATTATATTAAAATTCTAACTTTGTTGGCCTTTTCTTCTTCTAAAAGCCTGACCCTATAGGCGTAGACATTGATTTTTCTGTGCAAATTTTCCCATGCTTTTATCATTATTGAGAGAATAAACTATGGCATTTCTTTATCAGTCTCAGCTTTGAAAATGATTTCAGGTCAGAATGGTTACAAAGATCATTAAGATTACAAGGAAATGATACTA
>JAPPVO010006739.1:0-23869 GCA_030407325.1 Camellia japonica | reverse complement strand
TACAACTAACACGTATTCAATTTGGAATTGAAATACAAATGCAGTTTGTATGATGCGCTGAGCCCGGTGGCGTGCAAAATAGATGAATGATGCAAACATGCTGTCATACTGTATGCTAATTGAAATATGCCCTAATCTAACCATCATAAGCAGGTAAATAAAAGGGAAGAAAGACGTGGGGTTGGAAGACATACATCACACTCACCCACACTTATTACAATTATGCCCTCGCGCAGAGGGTCCGAATAAATATACAGTTCCGAATAGAAGAATAGTACAGTCCCATAATACAGTCCAAATAATGTACAAATTCCTAATTAATTAACAAATTAAACTAAGAAAGTTGTAAAACTGGCATGCAAGCCAGGGACTGCCTTGATTCCGCTCCGGGTGATGAATGATGCATGTTTAGGTTGCCTTGCGCGGAAATCCACTGGGATGCCTCAATTAGCCTCTGTTTGCACTTGTTCTTGAAATGCGTGCGAAGCCTCGGAAGACTGCTGATTCTTGATTTTACTGCAACAGAGAGCAGGAAAGAGGCATAGCAATGTATTTCAACAAATGTATGCATGCCTCGATCCTCGTGCCACAAATCATGCATCTCGATGCATGATGGCCGAGGAGCCGAATTGCCAAACTCAATATAGAATGAATGCATATGAAAATACAACAAAACTAACTCCATCATGGATATCCGGAGTGTCGGTGACTGGGGAATTGAGACACGTTCCGTTACTCGGAGTACGGAACGTACCTCGTTTCCCGTGCCCGGGCTAACTCCTATCCCGAACACAATGCAATATGCATGATATGCATGAAATGCAACTAAGATACAACCTAACATGCGAAAGGCTATGAAATGGCATACACGATGCACGAGGAAAGAAAAAGATTCTCGCTTGATCTAAATTGGTTCTACATTGTCTTCAAAGCTACATGAACAATTTGTTGTTTTATTAAAAGAATTCAAAGATGTTTTTGCATGGTCCTACAAAGACATGTCAGGAATTGACCCTGAGATTGTACAGCATAGGATCCCTCTCGACCCTAAGGCCCGACTTGTCAAACAGAAGCTTCGCAGAATTCGTTCGGATTGGGCCTTAAAAATTAAAGAAGAGGTTACCAAGCTAATCAATGCTGGGTTTTTGCTCGTATTAGAATATCCTACTTGGTTAGCCAATATTGTGCCAAAGAAAGATGGTAGAATCCGAGTTTGTGTTGACTTCCGGGATTTGAATAAGGCTAGTCCGAAGGATGATTTCCCATTGCCACATATTAACGAATTGGCAGACTTCACTGCAGGGCATGCCTTACTGTTATTCATGGATGGTTTTTCAGGGTATAATCAGATCCTTATAGCTCTAGAGGACAAAGAAAAGTCAGCATTTACCACACCATGGGGGATATACTGCTACAAGGTTATGCCATTCAGTTTGAAGAATGCCGAGGCCACTTATCAGAGAGTTGCTACCACTTTTTTGCATGACATGATCCACAAAGAAGTTGAGGTGTATGTAGATGACATGATTGTCAAATCTAAAGATCGGGAAAGCCATTATACTGCATTGAAGAAATTCTTTGAGAGAATTAGGGAATACAGACTAAGGTTGAATCCACAGAAATGCACTTTTGGGGTAACTGTGGGCAAGATGTTGGGATTTCTGATCACACAGCGGGGAATCGAAGTTGATCCATCTAAAATTAAGGCCATCTTAGAAATGCAGTGCGCTAATATACGGCCTAGCATACGCAGTGCTATGGAATGGAATGGCATACACAATGCAATATGGGCTTACACCAACACAAGTGGACCTCGGCCACACTCACATAGGAGGCCATGAGATGAAAATGAGACAACTCGAGATGCGTGCACGCGTGCACAGAGGACCGAACCTACGGCACGGAATGCCACTTTAACATGACATAGCAAAACATGGAATATGATATGCAAACATGCAAAAATCAGTAGCAAAATGAGGGGCAAAACAGCCCCGAAACCTGGTAAAATGAAACCCGACGCATGGGATGACCCCGAAACATGGATTTTGGTGCATGAAATGGCCTATAGCTATACAATGCATACATAATTTGAACATGCAATGAAAAGACAGAAGCAAGGCAGCCCCGAGACAAACATTTTTACAGTTCAAAGCATGGCCAAACAGAAATCACAAGTAGGGCTAAGATGGCATGCAAAAATGGCTCCGCAAAGGAGGCAATGAAGCAAGTGGTAGATGCAAAGCTCAAACAGAAAAATACCGTTCTACAATACTGAATAGGGACCAAAAATATGTCTATTTACAGTAGATGAAAAGCCCCAAATCAGTATACAAACATGCTCAAAATGCAATGTAAGATTAAGGCCATAAGGGGGCTATAACATGAAGTACACAAAAAATTCATCAAACAGCCAAAGACCCTTAATGAAACATGACAAGGGGGTCAAAATATGGCCACTCTCAGTTCTGATCATGGCCGAAAAACAGAAGCAAGATAAGCTAACAAAACATGCAAAAATGGGGACCAAAGAGGGGTATAATGGTAAGTGATACATGGAGGTCCCCAACAGTGTTGAGCCCTTCTTAAATGTTGAATAAGGGCTCAAAATAAGCCTAACTACAGTTTATGACATGCTCCAAAACAGATCACACATAGGCTAAAAACATCATGCAAGAAAATGGCATTCAAGAGGGCATTGAAGCAAGTGCAACATGGGGGGCTCAAACAGTGTTGAGCCCTTAATGAAACAAGGAAATGAGCTCAAAAAAATGACCTTTTCAGTTTTGGTCAGAGCTCAAAACAGCAAGAAGAGGCTAGAAAAATGTTGCAAAATGAGACCCAAAAGAGGGGAAATGAACTTACCCTTGTAGACCAACCTTTTGCTGCCTCTTGGACCCAAAAATGTTGCCTCCTAGCTGCTGGAAAGCTTCCCAAGTTGCTGGAAATGGAGTAGTGGTGGTGGTGCTTGGTGGTGATGAAGAAATGAGGTGTAGGACTTGGTGTTTTAGCTTGAAAGAGAGAGATGGAGGGAGATGTGTATACAAGGCTTAAGGCCAATTTTTTTCAACCTTCAAAACAGGTTTTTCCCCCTGGTTATATGGACCAAAGAGGGGGAGAAGGGAGGGAAAAAGTGGGGGGAAAACAAGCCAAGTTTCCCCCAAAAGTTGTTCCCTCCGGATACAGGTTTTGGAGGGAAAACAAATATACAGCTGTAATGTATTCAACCTGAGGATCATGGCCGGCTAGGTATTGGAGTTGCAGGTGGCCGGCCGGCCACCCCCCATGGTCGGCCGGCCAAGGGCCAAAAGGGGCAAGTAGAATTAGTGGCCGGCCACCAGATATTAGTGTCCTCCCAGGTGTCCTCAACACAACCATGTGGTTCAAAATTGGCAACTGTAAGACAGGAGAGACAACAAGCCACTTTTAGGAGGGGTTCAAAAGGTTCAAGTTGAATTAATGGCCGGCCATATAATATTTGTGTCCTCCCATGTTCCCACAACACAAATATGGGGTTTGGGATTGAAGAAAGTGGCATTAGGGTGGTCAACATTGGCTTGGAAGTGAGAAAAACGGGCGTCGGAGGGCGACGGATGAATATAACTGGTTGCTGAAACAATTGCTGGCCTCCCACCCTTCTGTGACCTTCCTGGTGATAAAACAGAGGTACCTGCCAAAAATGAACGAAAACCGATGCAAAATAAAGGTTCCGGGGCCGAAACGCGCAGTTCGAGGTCCCGAAAACTGACTGTTAAGCACCGAAAGTGGCGTTCGACCACGAAGTGGGTCTCTCAGACCTCAGTGTCCCTCGAAAGGGAGTAAATAAGATGCATGCCAAAAACCGGAGCAATCAGAGATAGTTAGGCGGTCCCGAACCGAGGCACACGGCCTGACGGCTCCGAAAATCGGGAACCGGGCTCCGAAATGGGCAAAATGGCCTACAGCCACAAAATGTAGCCCACGGCCACTGAGAGATGGTCTACGGGATCTCTCCCTCCCCTCAGGAAGAGAAACAGAGAAAACGAGTCTGGTTCGCAAACCGAGGCAAGGCACAGAAGAGGGTTCGGAAGTCCGGAGGCAGGGCTCACGGCCGAGACTCTGAGACTTCTGAACGAGCACAATATGCAACATCACCGAGCGCTCAATCGGTGACGTCTGAGTCTTAAGGTCGGTCAAAAATGGGGTGTCTACAGTTGCCCCTCTTTGACAGAACTCGGAAGTCACAAGTGACGGGAGTGAATGTCAAAGCCCAGAGACGACCCATTTTTGACAAGGCCGAAGACTTAGACAATCATACAAGATGAACAGAGATATGCCCGCAGGCGTGCCCGCAGGCAAAGGGGGCAAAATGCAAAGCGATATGCACGGAGCCAGATGTAACTTAATGATCATGCAAATGCAGCAAGCTGTAATGAAGCAAGTATTCGCAAATAGATGCAACAGTTTTAAGCAAGAATGCAAAGCAATAACTACATTTCATGCAGTTTAAGAATGCGGAGAATTATTCAATTCTCGTCGCGTCTCACACGGAGAAGATACGATACCTGTGCGATTCGTCTGGTCGCACCAGCCTCAAATGAACCGTACATACAATATCGTGCCTGCAAAAGAGAGAATTTGAACAAGCACAATATGCTAACAACATATATTCAATGTGATTCTGAAAGTTTGACACACGCAGTGCCGGCGAGTGAATGCATCGCAGTGCGAGAAAGGAACGTGCGTGACAACGCATGCTCAAGCACAGAGGTATGGCAATATCAAGAAATGTGCATAACAATGCAAGTATGCTCATGAGAATGCAAGTTATGTGCACGATAATGCCAAAACGAGCATAAATCAGGGTGCCCGTTTGTTACGAAACAACGAGCAAGGAAACGCGTGTTTTGGCGAAGGCGACTCGATCGCGGCCTCCGGTTCACCTCCCGAGAGATTACAACATGTTCAAAAAGGATACACTTTGATTTTGATGAATAATGATGAGACATATGTCAAACTTGAAGCTGAAGTTCCGGCGGAGCAATTTCACGACAGAAAGTGCACTTTTCTTGAACTTTTTCAGGTCCGGGAACTCCAATCTTCCTCAAAATTTGCAGAGAGCTTGGGACCCACCTAGGGATCACCACCGGCCAGTTATTTTCCCAAGGGGAGGCCACCGGCCATTTTCAAAAAGAGAATGGCGGCCAGCCAGAAAAGGTGGCCGGCCGGCCACCTGCCCAAATCCGCGGGCAATTTTGTCTTTCACCCTTTTTCTTTATATTCTCTTGCTCAAACACTTTGAGCTCATAACCTCAGCCACGAAATTCTCTCCTCTTGCTTCCCAAACCATTTTCTCTCTCAGATCTGAGCTCTATACGCGTTTTCCAACGCCCCACGCAAGTTGTTTTCGCGAAAACATTCAGTTTCAAGCACTTTGAACCGATTAAATTTTGATTTCGGTGCTTCTTTTCTCATTTTCACCACTTGAGGTAAGTTTGTCTCAATATTTGGAAGATTTTCTCGGGGGTTGACTTTTGTTGACTTTTTCATTTCCCGAGAGTTGACTTTTGTTGACTTTTTCCAATTTTGGCTCATTTTTGCTCATTTTTGCTCCTTTTGCAGATTTTCTGAAATGGCGGGTAATTTTCCTCAGGGTGGGGGCCCTCCGGGTGCCGGGGATGATTTTGATGTCATGACTCTGCCTCCGAGGGTTCGACCTTTCATTCCCGAGAGGTACGCCCCGCCGGTGCACGTTCTTCCGCGGGCCGTTTTTCGTCACTTCACCGACTTTAATGATCGAGCACCCGGAGATCTGCTTTTGCGGGAGCTAGAGCATCACCTCTCCTACAAGGCACGAGAGGTATTTTACTTCATTTTCTGCATTTTTCGTGCCTTTGCCATGCTTGAACACACAGTTTAGCCTATGACATAGTACTTTGTTTGCATCCTGAACATGTGGCTTAAACACTTGAATTTCTGAACACTCGGCTCATTAATTGATTGTGAACGCACGGCACACATTAGTTAAGAAATGAACACACGGCTCAAACTCTGATTTGTCGAACACACGGCCCGAATTTGAAAGTGAACACACGGCACACGCTGACTAAGAGTAGAACACACAGCCCGGACTCTGATTTTCTGAACACACAGCTCGGATTGATGGTGAACACATGGCACACACTGATTGGGATTTGAACACACAGCCCAAACATTAATTCTCTGAACACACAGCCCAAATTGATGGCGAACACACAGCCCACACTGATAGAGTTTTGAACACACACAGCCAAACATTAATTCTCTGAACACACAGCCAAATTGATGGCGAACTCACAGCCCAAGTTGAAGGTGAACACACGGCCCAACTGATAGAGTTTTGAACACATAGCCCAAACCTCGATTTTCTGAACACGCAGCCCAAGTTGAAGGTGAACACACAGCCCACACTGATATAATTTTGAACACACAGCTCAAACCTTGATTTTCTGAACACGCAGCCCAAGTTGAAGGTGAACACACAGCCCACACTGATAGAGTTTTGAACACACAGCCCAAACCTTGATTTTCTGAACACGCAGCCCAAGTTGATGGTGAACACACAGCCCACACTGATGTAGAGTAGAACACACAGTTTGCTTACTTTACTTCGCACACGGCCTGTTTACTTGCACACAGCTTTTTTAGTTCATTTGCACACAGCTCATTTACTTCATTTGCACACAGCTCATTCATTTCATTTGCACACAGCTCATTCATTTCATTTGCACACAGCTCATTCATTTCATTTGCACACAGCTCATTTGGGCACATAGCGCATTTCGGGCACGCAGCTCATCTTGGGCACACAGCGCATCTTGGGCACATAGCGGATCTCGGGCAGACAGCGCATTCTTCAGGCACACAGCTCATTTGGGCACATAGTATATTTCCGGGCACACAGCTCGTTTTTCGGGCGCACAGCTCATTTTGAACATACAGGATGCAATGACAGAACTTGCAGAAGTTGAAACAATCTCCGATGCCTAACATTTTCCCTCTTTTCTTTTGCTTTGCAGCCTGGAACTTTCACAGCTTCAGATAGGTCCTGGTTTTACTGTTCTCACATGACCCTGGGTTGAACCCTGCGGTTTTATGAAATAACAAATTCTGTTTTGCACAAATGTGGAGAACGGCACGGCACGGCACTCGGAGCACAAAACGATTTTATTTTTGAAATTGAGAGATGAGTTTTCGATCAGGTATTGAGCCTACGACTGGACACAGCAAAACGACTCAACACGGAAATAAAAGGCACACAACCTAGACACATCGAGTAACACTTGAAACGACTCAAAACAAGAATCGAGATAAAAAAGACACGACACTCAGACGTGCACAGGGAGCCTGTTTCACCGGGTAGTGTTTCCCACCCTTTCTCATTTGTGGTTCTCACATCACTCGGCCCTCAAGCTCTGTTTTTCTGAAAAAGCCCTTTTCTCACTTTTTCTCTCATCGCACATCTCTCTATTCTTCAATCTCTCATTTTTCAATCCCTCCCCTGGGTGGTTGATGGATAAACAGCAAGTTGAAGGCTCTCGCCCCTAGCACTCAGCTAGATTCTTCTTTTTTCCGCTCACAGCTAGTGAATTCCTCCCACAGAGGGGTTGCGCTACAACTGGGCGTGTAGCAAATCTGCAGCTAGCATCGGTTAATGATGCTTTGCTGGGGAGTTTGGATGTGATAAGATCTGTCCAGATGATGGAGTGGAATATCTTGCCTCATTCCAGTTCGTGCTTCGCACTTGGCTCGACACCTCGTTGCTTGGAGGATACGAGAGCTTTCAGTCCTTTGTCGTTAACTTCAATTGCGCCCTTCTTGGCAGGTAGAGTGCCCTTCTTGGCGAGTAGGGTGCCCTTTCTGGCGAGTATGTTGACAATGGGGAAAAGACAGAACACCTGACTCAACTGTGCCCCTAGTTCATTATTTCGACCATTTTTTGTTTTTGCTTTCCACTAAAACAGTTTTGACCAAAATGAGAGTTAGATCAACATGCTTGTTCGATTTTTGATTTAAATCATGCAAGTTAGGCTATGAGCACTGAAAATTTTCCTTTTTTTGGGTCCATGAAAAGGGTCCAGTTTTGGAAAAGATAGAATGATTTTCAAGAAAATAGTCAACCTCAGTAAAAATTCTCAAAAGCTGTTTTTCCAATCGGCCACTGCTCAACGAGCATAGAACCCACTCTCGAGATGCACAACCTCAGATCCAAAGGAAAATTGCCCCTTGCTTGAAGAAAGTTGCACGGCAACGGAAAGTTGCCCCTTGTTTGAACGGCACCGCGGCGCATTGAATGGCAACGGAAAGTTGCCCCTTGTTTAACTGGCGCCGCAGCACACTGAATGGCAACGGAAAGTTGTCCCTTGTTTGGATAGCACCGCGGCGCATTGTAGTCAGTCCTCAGAGTGACGAGCACAACCAAATCCTCAGATACAGAGAAGACAAAGATGACCAGAACCATCGCATGGACACAATCAAATTGAAGTGTTTTACGGCTGGACTTTAGAATGAAGTTGCCTACGTATCCCAAACATGAGAATCAAGCCTTACGTAGTTCGGGGTTAAGGTACACTCGGGTATTTAACCTCTCCTTTTTATGCTCTAACTTTTGCCAAGGCGCCTGTTGCAGGTTGTCAACCTTGCGAGCTTTGTTTTTCTTTTCTTTTCATTCTTTTTTTCATTTTCATTTTTTTCTTCTTTTTTTTTTTTTTTTTTCTTTTTTTTCTCTTTTTCTCTTTTTTTTGTATTTTCTCTTTTTTTTTTTTTCTTTTTGCATTTTTGTATATATTTTTTTGTCTTGCTCTAACTTTTGCCTGGGTCGCCCTTTCGGGTTTTCGGCCCAGCGAGCCTCTCAAAGGGTAAAAGTGTAGCTGGTCCATGCCAAATGGTTTTGAGATCCTGAAGTCATCTGAATCCCGAAAAATGACTGCTGTATTGATTCGCAGAAGGATCCATCTTCGGCTCTTCGAGCATATCGGACATTTTTGCCCCTAGTTCGAGGGGTGCTTCTGATTTAGCTTCGCAAGCTTCTTCTGATGAGGTCTGATCTTCTTGATCTGACTTTGGTGCCTCTTGTTCGAGGGCTGCTTCAAATCTGGCCACACAGGCCTCACATCGTAGTTGACCGTTGAACCTTCTGAATTCAAGTTCAAGGTTTGGAAGCAAAAGGGGTTGAGTCTCGAGGCTGAGAGCGATCCTAGGCTGCACAATCTCAAGAGCGACTCCACACAGGTCTTCGCAGGACTGCGCAAAACATTTTGTTTTTGAAAATTTTTAAGAAAGCGACAAATCGCTCGCGCTGAAGATAGTGTGAAACCAGTCTGGATCAAGCCAGGGTCCTTCTCAGTACTCACTCCAACAAGCATGATTTCATTCATTAAGGGCTTAGCACGCCTCTCTTTCTCTCAGTTTGATCAAAGTTTTGCAAATCCCGAGGAATTCCTTCCTCTTCGTTTTCACCGCAGTGTTCAAAAGGTTTCGAATAAACTCAGGTCATTACAATGACTTCAAGGCACAAGAGAGCAGGTGGAATGCACTGCCATTTCATTCAAATCCCGGCACAACTAGCACACGGCAGAAGCAAATGTGAGAGCGTGAAAATCACTGCTGTTTCATTCAAAATCTGTTGGCATAACTAGCTCCCTGGCAGAAACAGACTCAAAACAAAACAAAAGACAAACGCGAAACAAAATGGTGACGCCCGAGGTAACACCCCGGAATCACCCGACTCCTATACAACAGGACTGACTCGATACAACAAGACAGACCCAAAACAAAGAGACTGACTCAAACAAAAAGACAGACTCAAAACAAAACAACAAAATTGACCCAATACCCAAGTCAGAAAACACAAAAACTGGTATTTGCACATTGCTCAGAACAGTGCGTGCCATCCACCATATTTGGAGTAAACTGAGCGCTGCCCGCAGGTGGTTCATCCCTCGATCACATCACATTATCCCCCACAAGTTCACTAATCAAGTGCCGATAGACTTTGCAGAGCTTGGCGGGAGGACAACCCCATTGTCAAACAGATCCTGTACTTCATGGCGAAGACGGAAGCAGTTGTCGGTAGTATGGCCAGTTTGCTGATGGTATCGCAGTACTGGGTAGCATCATGTGTAGCCGGAAGAGGGTTTGGGAGAGGCCGAGGCTCAAGGGGTTTGAGATGGCCTTGTCCAACAAGGATTTGGAAAGCTTTGGATAAAGGCATGTGGAGGGCATGGAAGACCCTCTGACCTCGGGGTTGGTACTTCTGGGTTTGTGGATTTTTGCTGGCGCACCAGCAAAGGGATTGGCAGGTGCTGGCCTGGTTTGCTGATCTCTTCTGAGTGGAGGATTATAGCTGAAAGGAACGTTTCTGATACAACGACCCTTCTCCCGGCTTGCCCCTTGATTCAAACTGCCCCCGACTTGAGTGGCGAAAATGCCGTCCACAGTTTTTGCAACAACTGCGAGCACTTGCTCTTTGTTCAGTCCCTCGGCTTTCAAAGCCTCAACAGCCAACAGAAGATGCTCATGGGGATCCATGTCCGCCCTATCTTGTTCTTTCCACTCGCCTCCACTTTGCCAAGGGATTGGCATTCCTCAAATACAGCCCGTTCCAAGATCGGGAACCTTTTGTCGTGAAACTCCTAGCATGTGCTGTGGTCGATGATGGAGCCAATGTCCCAGAGGCTAGATCTGTTACAGTTCTTTGAAGATCTTCGATCATTCTCTTTAGCTCAGAAGTAGTGGGCTCACGGGTTTGAGATGATTGGGGTTTAGGTGCATCCATCATGCATAAGTCCATGCTTTCTGGAATGAACACCTCAGGCTTGGGTAGATGGGCTGGGTGATGTATATGCTGGGGTGAAGGTGGTGGTAGTGTATGGATGAGGTTGAGGTGGGGGGTGACAAGTCAGTACTAACCTGAGGTCCTTTGGGTGGAGCTAGGGTCTCTTCGTCAATAAGATCCTGAATCTTATGACGGAGGCGGATGCAACGGTTCGTATCATGACCGTGCTGCTGATGGTAGGCACAGTATTTAGCTGGGTCGTATCTTGTTGGAAGAGGGTTTGGAAGGGGTTGGGGTTCTAGGAGTTCTAGGTGCCCTTCTTCTTGCAGCTTTTTCAAAGCTTGGGAGAGACTCATGTAAAGAGGATGGAATTTTCGGGCTTGGGGTCGAGTTGAAGTGGTTGGTTTTTGGTCATTGAGGGAAGTGGTGATAGTGTCTACTTCTGAGCATTTCGCAACTGTGCTACCATCAGTAGTAGCATTGGAACTGCGAGCAACATTCCTCTTCAAAGGCCCATTATCTTCTGCAAAGATCCCTTGTCTGATGGCATCCTCAATTTGAACCCCCATTTCATGAAGGGCTGGAAAAGTAAACAGAGGTAGAACGACCATCTTTTGCAGCAACTCGCCATGCAGATTCCGAACAATCATCCTGATCTGATCTTTGTCGGAAGGCCTTGTAGTCATCATTGAGGCCTTTGCCCTCCATCTCGTCACGAACTCTGAGAAACCCTCCTTTGGTTCTTGGCGGGTGACTTCGAGATCACGAGTTGTGACCTCGATCTGTGTGTTATAGGAGTATTGATCAATAAAGGCCTCAGCCAGCTCTTCCCAGTTCTGTTTCACAGAGTTCTCCAATTTTGCATACCAGATTGCGGCTATCCCGGACAGGGTTCGGCCGAATAGTGATAGTTTCTGGGCTGTGGTCAAACCCATTGGTCTCAGGATATCAGAAAACAGTTGGAGGTGCACCATTGGGTCTTCAGAGCCATCAAATCGATCGATATGCGGCATCTTGAACCGATCCGGTAATGTCACCACTGAGTCGGTATAACCATCCTCTATATCAGGAATAGAATGGGCCCCCTGAGACTTTTTGAACAACTTCTCAAGCTTGCTCACTTTCAATGCTGTGGGGTCCGTCTCGAACTCAAAGGGTGAACTTGGCAGGTTGATCGGTGCTTTGGATAGCTGGGGTAGAACCGGGGGCAGAGGTGGCCTTGTCGGAATGTCCGTATCTTCTTGGACATTAGTTGTCTCCCCGAGCGTTGGAACTCTGGTGGGGGAGGAGCCTGGTGTGAAGTAGATACCCCAGTTTGCTGCTCTAGCCTGGCAATTGTCTCTGCCTGTTGGGCTATAATCTCGGCCTGGCTTTTGGCAAATTCCGCTTGACGGGCAGCGTCCTGCTGCATGAGTTTCATACTTTCTTGGAGTTGACGCATCATTTCCTCCATCCCTGCCATATTGCCCTGGTCTAACTGAACAACTGGTATAACTGTCCTGACTGGCCTTTTTACCCTGCCTTTGGTGAAGGAACACTGATTGCCCTCGAACTGAATCTCTGACCCGACAAAGTCTATCAGCACAAGTCTAATGATCCTCGGGGGATATTGGAGCCTTCCGAAGCTATGGTTCCAAGACTACCTAGCAAAAGAGAAAACATGCAGCATCTCAGCCTGATGTTTACAAAACAGATACGGCCTAGCAGGATGACTGTGCCCTCTACTGAATTCTGCCCAAATTCTGCCTCAAACTGAATCTGATACCCGCAGATAACTGATTCCTAAAATACCGATACTGGTGCCCGCAGGCCGATGCCCAAACTTGCAAACTGATACATGCATTCCTGTAGAGACGCACTCTAAAAGCACATAACAGATAAGTGAGAGCCAAACATCCCTATGTTAGGGTAGGGTTTCCCTATCCTATTTTGTCAGGAGCTAGGGTTTCACTACGCACGCAGCGGTTTCAAACAACCTATATCGGGTAAGCAACCTGTCCTAGTTTGGAATGGTCACTATGGATTTCGATATGCACTAGGTCGAATGGTCAAAAAGGGTGCCCCGGTAAAACCGGGGTTTGTGTTCCCATGCTGTCAGAGCCCAGAGCCGATCAGCCTTATGGTCATGCCTTGACAAGACAAGCCTCCGGCAAATCGTTCGGGAATGGCATATGGCAAACACGGTGTCCTAGGCGCACCAATGCAAATGCAATGCAAAGAAACACACAAGTGTAGTCAAAACCAGATATCATGAGTTCGAGTCAAGTTCTCTAAATCCCCAGCAGAGTCGCCAGAAACTGTAGACGCCCCGAACGCCCCGGAGGGTTAAGTCCCGTTCCGTTCATATTGGGGTCACTACAGTTCAAGGACTCAAATGTCACGGTTCTTAATCTTGAACCAAAGAGTCCAAATCCGGCAAATCGATTTTGAAAACAGATTTTTTGAAAAGAAGTGCCAAACATGGACTGCTTTGCCAGATACAGAGTCGCCACCTAAATGTTTTTTAATGGGAAATTTAGGAAACCCTGACTCGGTGCCAAAGGCCACGTGTCCGTCATCACCAAAGTTGCCTCGGCTCGGGAACTTGGGTACGATTGGGAAGGTCACTTCGTGAGCACCCCCCGCTCGCCCGGTCAAAGACCGGCCTCTACTAACCATGATATCTATTTTGAAAACATTGTGCGTTCTTATTCCGGTTATTAGCCTAGGTTACTATGTGATGCGCACAGCATACAAGTATAGACTGGAGTCGCCTGAATTGGAACAAAACATTTCATGTTTGTTTGTTTGAAAATGGTTTGATGGTGCTACCCGCAGGTAGGCTAAGACGTGGATTTGCCACCCTCGGGTGGGCTTAGAAAACATGATTTTGCCACTATCTAGTGGGCTTAAAACAAACATTTGATGAATTGTTCCAATCCAAATAACCCAACCTCCACCCACAGGCATTCAAGGCAGTTATATCACATAAGCAGTTAGCCTCATGGTAAGCATGCTATTCATGGCAGTCACTCACACGCATGCAAGGATGCTAAAGCATAAAACTCACCGAGTACTCCAAGCCAAAACAGAAGCTCATTAGAAATCATGCATGATCCTAAATATACAGAATTGCCTAATGCAACACATGCAAAGATGCAACTATAGCAGGCTCGGCTATTCTAAACATGGCATATGGAATGCTACAACTAACACGTATTCAATTTGGAATTGAAATACAAATGCAGTTTGTATGATGCGCCGAGCCCGGTGCGTGCAAAACAGATGAATGATGCAAACATGCTGTCATACTGTATGCTAATTGAAATATGCCCTAATCTAACCATCATAAGCAGGTAAATAAAAGGGAAGAAAGACGTGGGGTTGGAAGACATACATCACACTCACCCACACTTATTACAATTATGCCCTCGCGCAGAGGGTCCGAATAAATATACAGTCCCGAATAAAAGAATAGTACAGTCCAAATAATACAGTCCAAATAATGTACAAATTCCTAATTAATTAACAAATTAACTAAGAAAGCTGTAAAACTGGCATGCAAGCCAGGGACTGCCTTGATTCCGCTCCGGGTGATGAATGATGCATGTTTAGGTTGCCTTGCGCGGAAATCCACTGGATGCCCCAATTAGCCTCTGTTTGCACTTGTTCTTGAAATGCGTGCCAAGCCTCGGAAGACTGCTGATTCTTGATTTTGCTGCAACAGAGAGCAGGAAAGAGGCATAGCAATGTATTTCAACAAATGTATGCATGCCTCGATCCTCGTGCCACCAATCACGCATCTCGATGCATGATGGCCGAGGAGCCGAATTGCACAACTCAATATAGAATGAATGCATATGAAAATACAACAAAACCTAACTCCATCATGGATAATCCGGAGTGTCGGTGATTGGGGATTGAGACACGTTCCGTCACTCGGAGTACGGAACGTACCTCGTTTCCCGTGCCCGGGCTAACTCCTATCCCGAACACGATGCAATATGCATGATATGCATGAAATGCAACTAAGATACAACCTAACATGCAAAAGGCTATGAAATGGCATACACGATGCACGAGGAAACATGGCATACACAATGCGCTAATATACGGCCTAGCATACGCAATGCTATGGAATGGAATGGCATACACAATGCAATATGGGCTTACACCAACACAAGTGGACCTCGGCCACACTCACATAGGAGGCCATGAGATGAAAATGAGACAACTCGAGATGCGTGCACGCGTGCACGCAAATCGAGGACTGAACCTACGGCACAGAATGCCACTCTAACAAGACATAGCAAAACATGGAATATGATATGCAAACATGCAAAAATCAGTAGCAAAATGAGGGGCAAAACAGCCTGTAGACACCCCGTTTTTGACCGCCCTCAAGACTTGGGCATTACTGATGGTTTGCTCGGTGTTGAGAGATGTGCAGGGCACAGGTTCGGTTTCTTCGACAGGAGAGAGGCAAACCCTTCAAAATACTTTGTTTAGGGGTTTGGAGTTGAAGAAAAGAGGAGAGGAGGGGAGAAAATAGGTTGGAGAAGAAGTTCGCCATGAATCCGGGTAGAAGAAAGTCGAGCGACTCTCGCTGAATCATGCTTATTCAATTGCATACTTTGAATTTAGCTATGAGGCCACTACCATTGGAAAGAAGACTTCCGGGGCTTCATTTTTGGTTCAAGAATCTCCTAGAGCCAAGTCCGGGTGGAGGAGATATGATGGGTTGAAGCTGGGCATCATCCCGGTTGGATCGAGTCTACGCGGCTTCACGGAAAAGGGCATAACTTTTTGCACAGGAGGAATTTTGATGCAAGGTTTGCGCCATTGGAAAGCTAACTTCCGGGGCTTCAATCTGGCCATTCACCGGCACTTTTGACCTCACCGGCCACCCATCGGCACTCTATTTGTCCGACCGGCCAGAATAAAGTGCAGGTCGGCACTATTGTGCCGACCGGCAATATATTGTGCCGATGACCTCTTTTATGGCCGAACTGACCCTTTTGACCTCCCAGGCATGGTGCATGCCAGCTGTGCCAGCTGGGATGCACAGAACCAGCTCCACGTGCATATATGTGGCTATTTTGCACCCTTTTGCACCTTTGAACCCCCAAAAGCTTCTAGAAGCTTGAACCTTTGGCCAAGCTTCTTGGAGAAGCTTGGCTAGCTGTATTAGCTTCCTCTAGAAGCCTTGCACCCCCCCTTTGGCCCCTTTGACCCTTTCCCTTTACTTAGCTTGTAAGTTAAGTGTTTTCCTTGGCTTATATAAGCACCTCTCCTCTCCCTTTGTCTAGGGTTAGAGATTCTTAAGCAAAAAACCAGAGATATAGATACATATCTGATATAGATACATATATCCCTCCATCTCTCACTATATCTCTCTCATTCAACCTCCAAACACCCTTGTTCTTGGGCCATTCCTTCACCAACCCATAGCACAACACCACCACTTCCATTTCTAGAATTTGGGAGGTCATTTGCAGAGCTTAGGAGCACCAAAACTTGGTCCAAGAGGTGCTGGTTTGTTGGTCTACAAGGGTAAGCACACTTTTCCCCAAAACTAGCATTTTCTTGGTTCATATCTAAACCATAGTTGCATGTATTTTTGAGCTTCGATGTAAACTAAAAAGAGGCTTATTTTGAGCCCTTCTTCAACATTGAAGAAGGGCTCAACACTGTTTGGGACCTCCATGCATGACTAACTTCAATACCCTCTTTGGTCCCTATTATTTGCATGTTTCTTTAGCCTACCATGCTTCTGTTTTTGGGCCTTCAACAGGCCTGAAAAGTGTCTTATTTTGCCCCCCTCTACATGTCTCATGAAGGGTCTTTGGCTGTTTGGTGCACCCTTTTGGTACTTCATGTTATACCCCTTTGTGGGCCTTAATCTTGCATTGCATTTTGAGCATGTTTGTATATTGATTTGGGGCTTGTCATCTACTGTGGGTAGTCATATTTTTGGTCCCTCATCAGTATTGTAGAAGGGTATTTTTCAGTTTGGTGCATGCTTAGCATACCTACCATGTGATGCCTTGTAATTGCCTTAATATGCCTTAGGTTGTTAGCCTTTGTTCGAGCATGTTTTAGGCTTAGATTTGTGAAGCTTTTGTGCTTATTTTGTCATGCTTTAGGTCTGTCTTAAGTTGTTTGAGTCGATCCTAGCATGCATTATATAGCCTCTTTGCATTTTGTGGCTTGTATGCTTCAAGTATGTGAATGTGTGAGCATTGTTGCATGCTTTGTTGATTTATTTAGTTGGTTTGGAACCTCCTATAACATGATTTCAGAGCTTACGTTGCATGCTATATGTCCATACTTAGCCTCTTTAAGTGTGCTTAAGAGTTGCCTTGTTTATGCTTAAGGTGTTGGACCATGATTTCATGCATGTGTGTGTGCATTTTGTGCCTTCATTTCCATGATTATGGCCACTGATTTTGGCATGCTTGCGAGCCATCCATGTTAGTTTAAGTCCATCGTTGCATGTTATTGCATGCCTAGTTTACTTATATGTTTAGGTTGCGTGCCTAGCCTACTTTGCTCCTTTGCATGCCCATGTTGCATACTAGATCACATGCCTAGGTTGCATCGCATTGGCATGCGTGCCTTGCCTCTTGATCAAGTGATAGAGGTTGGGCTTTATGTGTTTGTTTGGTTTGCATGACATTTGAAATCAAAGTTGCTAACTTGGCTTTTGGGCCATCATGCATTGAAACGCGTAATTGATGGCCCGGGGGTCGAGGGCCATGCTCCCTTGAGTCCATTACATGATAGGGGGTGTGTCCGTGCATATATTTGCTTGAGATCCCATGCCATACACTGTCTGTCCTCTGTTGCTGTCAAAATTGCCTTCTGCAGGAAGTTTCTGCCGACCGGCAACATTAAGTGCCGACCGGCCATTTATTCAGTGCCGATAACTTTATCTCCAGCCGATGGATATTGTACACGGCCGGTGGTGTTTCTATTCAGCCGGTGGTGCTCCAAAGTGTCCAGGGAAGCATCCTTGGGATCTGTGCAAATTTTTGAGGAGTAGGGCAGTGTAAACAGAGGCAACAGTGGCATGGTGCGGGTTTCCAAGCAAGGCGAGCCAAACATACATTATTCACGCATCCCGAGGCAGGGCCGCGGCCACCTCCTTTTTGGCATTTAATTTGTTAATTAATTAGAAATTTTGTAATAATTAATTTAGTATTTGGACTGTATTATTCTTTTGGTCCCTCCGTGTGAGGGCATAATTGTAATAAGTGTGGGTGCATCCATGCATACCTTATGCAATGCATGCGTGCATCCATGCATTTGTTTACATGCACCGGGCTCGGTACATCATACAAACTGCATCGTACTTTCAATTCCAAATTGAATACGTGATAGTTGTAGCATTTCACGTGCCATTTTAGGGTTAGCCGAGCCTACTCTAAATTGCATCTTTGCATGTGTTGCATTAGACATTTCAGTATGCTTAGGTCCATGCATGGATTTCTGATAAGCTTCTGTTTTGGCTTGGAGTACTATGTAAGTATTTTACGCTTTAGCATACCACATGCGTGTGAATGTTAACATGACAGCATGATTACCATGCGGCTAAGTGCTTATATGAAATAAACTGTTTGAATGCCTGTGGGTGGAGGTTGGATTGCTCGAGTTGGGATAACTCATTGAAATCCGTGTTTTAGCCTACTTGCGAGTAGCAAATTCTAAAGTATTTTTCAAACCAACGGATATGCAATGTTTATTTCCAAGTTAGGCAATCTAGTCTATACTTGTTTGCTGCGCGCATAACATAGTAATTCTAAGCTAATAATTGGAATAAGAACACATAATGTTTTCAAAATCGGATATCACGGTTAGTAGAGGCCGGTCTTCGGACCGGGCGAAAGGGGGTGCTCATAGCTGACCTTCCCCGATCGTACCCAAGCTCCCAAGCCAAGACATTTGGTGATGACGGACACGTGGCCTTCGGCACCGAGTCAGGGTTTCCTAAATTTCCCATTTTAAAAATATTTAGGTGGCGATTCTGTAATCTGGCAAAGCAGTCCATATTTGGCACTACTTTTCAAAAATCTGTTTTTCTTCAAAACGATTTGCCAGAGTTGGACTCTTTGGTTCAGATTTAGAACCGCAACTTACAAAAGGAGAGTCCGAGCTGTAGTGAGGTCCCCCGCGGGCACTGTTACACAGCCCCGAAACCCGGTAAAATGAAACCCGACGCATGGGATGACCCCGAAACATGGATTTTGGTGCATGAAATGGCCTATAGCTATACAATGCATACATAATTTGAACATGCAATGAAAAGACAGAAGCAAGGCAGCCCTGAGAAAAGCATTTTTACAGTTCAAAGCATGGCCAAACAGAAAGTACAAGTAGGGCTAAGATGGCATGCAAAAATGGCTCCGCAAAGGAGGCAATGAAGCAAGTGGTAGATGAAAAGCCCAAACAGAAAAATACCCTTCTATAATACTGAAGAGGGACCAAAAATATGGCTATTTACAGTAGATGATAAGCCCCAAATCAGTATACAAACATGCTCAAAATGCAATGCAAGATTAAGGCCATAAGGGGGCTATAACATGAAGTACAGAAAAAAATTCATCAAACAGCCAAATACCCTTAATGAAACATGACAAGGGGGTCAAAATATGGCCACTCTAAGTTCTGATCATGGCCGAAAAACAGAAGCAAGATAAGCTAACAAAACATGCAAAAATGGGGACCAAAGAGGGGTATAATGGTAAGTGATACATGGAGGTCCCCAATAGTGTTGAGCCCTTCTTAAATATTGAATAAGGGCTCAAAATAAGACTAACTACAGTTTATGACATGCTCCAAAACAGATCACACATAGGCTAAAAACATCATGCAAGAAAATGGCATTCAAGAGGGCATTGAAGCAAGTGCAACATGGGGGGCTCAAACAGTGTTGAGCCCTTAATGAAACAAGGAAATGAGCTCAAAAAAATGACCTTTTCAGTTTTGGTCAGAGCTCAAAACAGCAAGCAAAGAGGCTAGAAAAATGTTGCAAAATGAGACCCAAAAGAGGGGAAATGAACTTACCCTTGTAGACCAACCCTTTTGCTGCCTCTTGGACCCAAAATGTTGCCTCCTAGCTGCTGGAAAGCTCCCCAAGTTGCTGGAAATGAGTAGTAGTGGTGGTGGTGCTTGGTGGTGATGAAGAAATGAGGTGTAGGACTTGGTGTTTTAGCTTGAAAGAGAGAGATGGAGGGAGATGTGTATACAAGGCTTAAGGCCAATTTTTTTCAACCTTCAAAACAGGTTTTTCCCCTTGGTTATATGGACCAAAGAGGGGGAGAAAGGAGGGAAAAAGTGGGGGGAAAACAAGCCAAGTTTCCCCCCAAAAGTTGTTCCCTCTGGATACAGGTTTTGGAGGGAAAACAAATATACAGCTGTAATGTATTCAACCTGAGGATCATGGCCGGCTAGGTATTGGAGTTGCAGGTGGCCGGCCGGCCACCCCCCATGGCCGGCCAGCCAAGGGCCAAAAGGGGCAAGTAGAATTAGTGGCCGGCCACCAGATATTAGTGTCCTCCCAGGTGTCCTCAACACAACCATGTGGTTCAAAATTGGCAACTGTAAGACAGGAGAGACAACAAGCCACTTTTAGGAGGGGTTCAAAAGGTTCAAGTTGAATTAATGGCCGGCCATATAATGTTTGTGTCCTCCCATGTTCCCACAAACAAATATGGGGTTGGGATTGAAGAAAGTGGCATTAGGGTGGTCAACATTGGCTTGGAAGTGAGAAAAACGGGCGTCGGAGGGCGACGGATGAATATAACTGGTTACTGAAACAATTGATGGCCTCCCACCCTTCTGTGACATTCCTGGTGATAAAACAGAGGTACCTGCCAAAAATGAACGAAAACCGACGCAAAATAAAGGTTCCGGGGCCGAAACGCGCAGTCCGAGGTCCCGAAAACTGACTGTTAAGCATCGAAAGTGGCGTTCGACCACGAAGTGGGTCTCTCAGACCTCAGTGTCCCTCGAAAGGGAGTAAATAAGATGCATGCCAAAAACCGGAGCAGTCGGAGATAGTTAGGCGGTCCCGAACCGAGGCACACGGCCTGACGGCTCCGAAAACCGGGAACCGGGCTCCGAAATGGGCAAAATGGCCTACAGCCACAAAATGTAGCCCACGGCCACTGAGAGATGGTCTACGGGTTCTCTCCCTCCCCTCAGGAAGAGAAACAGAGAAAATCGAGTCTGGTTCGCAAACCGAGGCAAGGCACAGAAAAGGTTTCGGAAGTCCGGAGGCAGGGCTCACGGCCGAGACTCTGAGACTTCTGAACGAGCACAATATGCAACATCACCGAGCGCTCAATCGGTGACATCTGAGTCTTAAGGTCGGTCAAAAATGGGGTGTCTACAACACCATCGACCGAATGGCGTGGTAAAGACGGGGTTTTAAGTTTAAGAAAGGCCAACATAATCCATTGAACAAAAAGCAGAATACAGGGTCAACAACCAGCTCCAGTCAGGGAAGTGTTTCCATACCGCCCTGTTCTGAATGTGGTAAGATACATAAAGGGGTTTGTTATAAAAATTTCAGGTGCTTGTTACAGGTGTGGCAAGGTGGGCCACATGGTTAAAGATTGCCCTTCCACTCCTCCAGGCAATAGTAAAGCTGCAGCCAGCGTCGCAGCATCAACTGCTGCACCAAAACCCAACCCTAAAGCCACTGGAAAGGAGCCTATGAGGCAAGGTCGAGTGTTTGCACTCGTACCGGGAGACGTACAGAATACCGAGACCGTTGTGTCAGGTATACTCTCAATTTGTGCTCAAAATGCATATGTTCTGATTGATTTGGGGTCTACACATTCATATGTATCGCATGCTTTTTCGCAAAAATTAAATAAACCACTGGAACCTATGAACTATTTGTTAGCTGTATCTTCACCTGTTGGGGGATCCATGACTTGTGCTTATATGTACCCTGCATGTGAGATTATTGTTGGAGATGCGCATTTATATACTGATTTACTGCCATTGAACATTGACCATTTTGATTTAATATTGGGGATGGACTGGTTAACAAAATATCATGCTATTATAGACTGTGTAACAAAACAAGTTGTTTTTTTTTGTCCACCTGGATTGCCTGAATTCGTGTTTAATGGAGTTGGAGTAGTACCTCCCCCATATTTGATTTCATCCATGAAAGCTTTTAAACTGATTAGAAAGGGGTGTAAAGGGTATCTGTGTTGTGTATTGACTGGACCTACTGATGCTAAAACTGATGTGGATAGTATTCCTATAGTCAGAGAATTTCCAGACGTTTTTCCAGATGAGTTGTTAGGGGATTTGATTGATAGAGAGATTGAGTTCACCATTGATGTGATTCCGGGCACATAGCCAGTATCCAAAGCTCCGTACAGAATGGCACCAACTGAATTGAAAGAGTTGAAAGTTCAGCTGCAAGAACTGCTAGATAAGAAGTTCATCAGGCCTAGTACTTCACTTTTCCATTCTGCATGGCGAAAGGTTCATCAAACCCAATCACGCCGGAAAGCGCATTACTTGGTGGAAGGTTGAGGCAACCGCTTGCATGGCGTGTAGCCAGCCCCTGCCCAAGATTAAGTTGTAGGTGGACGGAACTTTGAGCACCCAGAATTCCACTTGCTTTACTACTGAGCCCGCTTTGACCGGCAAAATGATCTTTTCGATCGGTCATTCTGGTTGTGAGTTGAAGCCGACCAAAGGGGATGTCACAGGAGCCAGATCCTTGTCTTCTAACTTCATTTGCTTGAACGCGTCATAATACATTATTTCGACCGAACTCCCCTGGTCGATCAATATTCTCTTGATATCAAAGTCTTTGACGCGGAGAGTCACCACCAAGGCATCATTGTGCGGCATCTGGACCCTTTCCAAGTCCTTGGTTGAGAACGAAAGGATGTCTCTTTACTCGGTTTTTCCCTTCTTTACGGCGGGCTGGACTGAGCACTTCCCTCATGTGCTCGGCCTTCTTAATCATCCCCCTAAGCTCGCAGACCCTTGCTGGTTCGATGATGCCGTGGATGACGTTGATCACACCCTGCGGGGGCGCCTCTAGGGCGGCCATGCCATTAGGCTCGGTCTGCCCGGTTGGTGCGGCCTTGACTCCCCCATCTATGTATTGGTCAAGATGCCCCGCCGCCACCAATTCCTCCAAGTGCTGTTTGAGCGGCAAGCAGTCTTCTGTCCGGTGCCCCCGTTCTTCATGGAAGGTGCAGCGATATTTTGGATTGAAGCCTCGCTGCGCGCTCCCTAACTTGGCCGGCCAACGGACAAAAGGCTCCCCGCGGATCTCGCTCAAAATGCGGTAGATGGGAATTTTGAAGACTGTGGTAATCCCTGTCCGCGCCTTCAGTTTTTCTTGGCATCCTCTGCCGCGTCGCGGGGTGCATCAGCCCGGTCATTTCTGCGACCTCTGCTTTTGTCATTTTGGCCGGTCCCTCGACGCTGATCTTTTGGTCGGTCACTAGGGCGGTTTTCCTCCTGCCCGACCGAATGGACTTTCCCCGCTACCCTTCTGTCCACCGCGACCGGATTATCCTTCTCGGTTGTAGAGGCGGCATCATCTTCCACACGAATGGTTCGTTGATTCGCTGCATCAAAGATTCCATGGTGGTGGCTGATGCATCGTGAGTGAGTCTCGCAGCCTATGTCCGACTGGGAGGCCCCTCTTGTATTGAGTGATCGCCAGATTGGTAGGGCAGTCGAGGATCTCATTGTAAGTCTCCCAGTACTTCGCATTGTATGCCTTCAGCGAACTCCCAGACTCCATCTTGACGCCCAGGAGGTGGTCGACCTCCTTCGGCGTTCGAGTGTTGGTCTTGAATCTGGTGACGAAGGCTTCCGCTAGTTGTTGCCACCCCTCGATCTCCCCTCTGGGAGTCTTGCGAAACACTTCAAGCCCAGCTCTCCAAGCTTGTTGGGAATATGAGGCACATCAACGCATCGTTTCGACGGTGGCCAGCCATTACTTGCCGATAATGACTCACATGCATGTACGGATCCGTCCTGCCGTCGTACAAGGTAAATTTTGGCTGGTGAAATCCGGCAGGGAGTGGGTGCTCTCAATCCTGGGGA
>JAPPVO010006737.1:0-21736 GCA_030407325.1 Camellia japonica | reverse complement strand
GCGCCAGAGGATAGAGAAAAGACTGCATTCACCACCCCATGGGGGACATACTGCTACCGGGTAATGCCGTTTGGGTTGAAGAACACTGGAGCTACTTATTAACGGGCCGCGACCACATATACATGACATGATCCCAAGAGGTTGAGGTGTATGTGGACGACATGATCGTCAAGTCCAAGGAAAGAGAGGGCCACTACACCGCCTTGCACAAGTTTTTTCAAAGGATCAGGAATTCCGGTTGCGGCTAAACCCTCAGAAATGTACATTTGGTGTTACAGCGGGAAAAATGCTGGGGTTTCTGATTACACAAAGAGGCATCGAGGTCGATCCTTCCAAAATCAAGGCCATCTTAGAAATGCCACCACCAAGGACTGAAAAGGAGGTGCGAGGCTTTCTGGGTAAAGTGCAATTCATAAGACGGTTTATCTCAAAATTAACCTTGACTTGTGAACCACTTTTTGGTCTCCTGAAGAAAGGAAAGAAGTTCCAATGGGACGGCCGATGTCAAGCTGCATTTGAACAGATTAAGAGTATCTACAGAACCCGCCCGTGTTGTCACCGCCAGACGCCAGAACAGGGAAACCGTTGATTTTGTATCTGTCAGTAACTGAAACTACGATGGGCTGCATGCTTGCACAAGAATCAGAAGACAAGGTGGAGAGAGCCATCTACTATCTCAGCAAGAAGATGCTGGAGTATGAAACCCGGTATACACCGTTGGAAAAGGCTTGCTTAGCTTTGGTATGGGCTACCAGGAAGCTGCGGCACTACCTGTTAGCTCACTCTGTAATGCTGGTTTCACGACTTGATCCCATCAAATATCTTTTCGAGAAACCAGCGCTTACGGGTAGGCTAGCTCGTTGGTTGCTGTTGCTCTCCGAATTTGATCTTACGTACGTGACACGCAAGTCAGTGAAAGGAAGAGCAGTGGTAGAGTTCCTTGTCGACCACCCGGTTAAGGGGGATGAAGCAGTTGAGTACCTGTTCCCAGATGAATCAATTCTGCATATCGACGTTGAAACGTGGACGATGTACTTTGACGGAGCGTCAAATCAACATGGGTATGGGATAGGAGTGTTGCTGATAGCACCCGATGATTCCCGTATCCCTCTCGCCTTCAAACTCCGGTTCAAAGTCTCGAACAACGAAGCAGAATATGAGGCGTGCATCGCTGGTCTAGAAGCAGCCCTGGAACTAGGGGCAAGACGATTGGACGTCATTGGGGACTCGAACCTTGTTGTGTCTCAAGCTAAAGGAGACTGGAAAGTGAAAGAGGAAAAGATGATGATGTATCACCAGACCTTGGATTTGCTAATTCCTCGGTTTGAGAAGCTAAACTTTGCTCATCTATTAAGAGAGAACAACAAGTTCGCAGACGCTTTAGCAACTCTATCATCTATGATAGACATCCCGTGTGGGGTCCGAATGCGTCCAGTCATTATTGACCAGAAATTTGCACCTGCCTATGAGTCGATTGCAGCCATAGATGAAGTTCAGGACGAACACCCCTGGTATTACGACATCTGGAATTTCTTGGAGAAAGAAGCATACCCACCAGGGGTAAATGCCAAAGACAAAAGAGCAATCAGAAGAATGGCAGTTCAGTTCATCATCTGCGGGGGTAAACTGTACAAACGGGGTCATCTGGGAATGCATAAACTGTGTGTTGATGCCGAAGAATCAAAGCGTCTGATGGAAGCCATCCACGGAGGAGAATGTGGTGCGCACATGAATGGGGTAATGTTGGCACGGAAGATTCTCAGACAAGGTTATTATTGGTCCACCATGGAGGAGGATTGTATTAGTTTCGTCCGGCGATGCCATAAGTGTCAAATTCATGCAAATCGCATGAACATTCCGCCGTCAAAGCTGTACAACATGGCTTCGCCATGGCCGTTTTCTGTCTGGGGAATTGATGTAATCGGAGCTGTTACGCCAAAGGGGTCGAATGGGCATGAGTTCATCTTGGTAGCGATAGACTACTTCACAAAATGGGTTGAGGCCCAATCTTACGCGGTGTTGAAGGCTTCGCATGTAGCAAAGTTCATCAGAAACAACATTATCTGTCGCTACGGAGTCCCAAATGAAATCGTTTCGGACAATGGTTCCCACTTCAAGAAGGAGGTGATTGACTTGTTGGAGAAATACAACGTGGCTTTTCATAAGTCGTCTACTTACCGGCCGCAAACTAACGGAGCAGTTGAGGCCGCCAACAAGAACATCAAGCGCATACTACAGAAGATGGTGGAAACCTATCGGGATTGGCCAGATAAGCTGCCATTTGCTCTGTGGGGCTACAGGACTTCGATCAGAACTTCTACTGGGGCGACTCCGTACTCATTGGTCTATGGGATGGAGGCCGTTCTGCCTATTGAGATTGAGGTCCCATCATTACGAGTATTGGCCGAGTGTCAAATAGCTGAGGCAGACTGGCAACAAAGCAGATTTGAGGAACTCATGCTCTTCGATGAAAGAAGGTTGAAAGCGCTGTACCACGTCCAAAGTTATCAACGTAGAATTGCCCGGGCTTTTAACAAGAAGGTTAAGTCCAGAAATTTGAAGGAAGGAGATTTGGTGCTCAAAGACAACCGAGCTCCCATCCACGACCCAAGGGGCAAGTTCAGACCTAATTGGACTGGTCCTACATCATCAAGTCAATCTGGTCTGGTGGAGCTGTGGTTCTGATGGATCTAGATGGCTTAGAGTTTTCCCAACTGATCAACATGGACAAGTTGAAGAAATACTACCCTTGAGAGGCTCGCTAGGCCGAAAACCCGAAAGGGCGACCTAGGCAAAACCAGAGCACAAAAAAAATTTTGAAATTATAAAAACTGAGCTCGCAAGGTTGAAAACCCGCAAAGGGCGGCCCTGGCAAAAGTTAGAGCGCAAAAGGAGAGTGAAAATACCCGAGCGAACCTCGGCCTGAACTACGTAAGGCTTGATTCCCATCTTTGGGATACGTAGGCAGCTTCATCTTGAAGTTCAGTCACAATCTTTTCCCCGATCAACTTTGTTCATTCGATCATCTCAGTCATCTTTGTTCATCAGCATTTACCGTGATCTCCGGTACAGTGCTATTCAGACTAGGGGCAACTTTCCGTTGCAATGAAGTGTTGCGGTACCATTCAAACTAGGGGCAACTTTCCAGTTGCTAGGATTCGGCGTTGTACATTTCAGTGACAGATCTCAGGTGTGTCCAGTTCTGATCCATATCGAAAATAGTTTTGAAAAGTTTTAATAAAAGTTGACTTTGTTCAAATTAATCTTTTTACAACTAAGACCATTTTTGGACCAAAACGGAGAATTTTCAGTACCACAACCTTCAATTTCATTGATTTCAAAACAGAGTTCTCTTGCTCTTGCATACAATTGAAGTTGCTTTTTATTACACCCAGGAAGAAAACTTGAAAGTACTAGTAAAGCAATAAATCCGGGGCATAGTCAAGTCAGGTGTCCCTGCGCCCCCTGCCAGAGCTAGTTGAAGCCTCTGATGCCAACCTAGGCCCAACCTGTGCTTCTTCGTTGAGCCAATCCCAGCACTCATCAGACAAAGTGCAACTAAAAGTGAGGGCGGGGGCCAGAAGCTCTCTAACTCTCCATGCTGCGGCCTGCCGAGCCAACTGTGCGCCTCGAACTGGAAATGTAGCCGGATACTCTATCCCCTCTGGTGGGCAAGTCTGATCATGGCCGAATTGGCGCAGAATACGAAATGGGAAATAGAATACCACGTGTCCGTCATCACCAAAGTTGCCTCGGCTCGGGAACTTGGGTACGATTGGGGAAGGTCACATCGTGAGCACCCCCGCTCGCCCGGTCAAAGACTGGCCTCTACTAACCATGATATCTTATTTTGAAAATATTGTGAGTTCTTATTCCGGTTATTAGCCTAGGTTACTATGTGATGCTCGCAGCAAACAAGTATAGACTGGGTCGCTTGAACTGGAACAAAACACTTCACGTTTGTTTGTTTGAAAATGGTTTGATGGTGCTACCCGCAGGTAGGCTAAGACGTGGATTTGCCACCCTCAGGTGGGCTTAGAAAACATGATTTTGCCACTATCTAGTGGGCTTAAAACAAACATTTGATGAATTGTCCCAATCCAAGTAACCCAACCTTCACCTACAGGCATTCAAGGCAGTTATATCATATAAGCACATAGCCTCATGGCAAGCATGCTATTCATGGCAACACTCACACGCATGCAAGGATGCTAAAGCATAAAACTCACCGAGTACTCCAAGCCGAAACAGAAACTCATTAGAAATCATGCATGATCCTAGATACACAGAATTGCCTAATGCAACACATGCAAAAATGCAACTATAGCTGGTTCGGCTATTCTAAACATGGCATGTGGAATGCTACAACTAACACGTATTCAATTTGGAATTGAAATACAAATGCAGTTTGTATGATGCGCCGAGCCCGGTGCGTGCAAAACAGATGAATGATGTAGACATGCTATCATACTGTATGCTAATTGAAATATGCCCTATATCTAACCATCATAAGCGGGTAAATAAAAGGGAAGAAAGACGTGGGGTTGGAAGACATACATCACACTCACCCACACTTATTACAATTATGCCCTCGCGCAGAGGGTCCGAATAAATAATACAGTCCGAAATGAAAGAATAATACAGTCCGAAATATACAGTCCGAATAATATACAAATTCCTAATTAATTAACAAATTAACTAAGAAAAACTGTAAACTGGCATGCAAGCCAGGGGCTGCCTCACTTCCGCTGAATGATGTATGCTGGGCTGCCTTTGCGCGGAAATCCACTGGGATGCCCCAATTAGCCTCTGTTTGTAATGTTCCTCGAAATGCGTGCCAAGCCTCGGAAGACTGCTGATTCTTGATATGCTGCAACAGAGAGCAGGAAAGGGGCATAGCAATGTATTTCACAAATATATGCATGCCTCGATTCTCGTGCCACCAATCACGCATCTTGGTGCATGATGGCCGAGGAGCCGATTTGCACAACTCAATATAGAATGAATGCATATGAATGCTACAACAAAACCTAACTCCACCATGGGTAATCCGGAGTGTCGGTGACTTGGGAATTGAGACCCGTTTCGTCACTCGGAGTACGAAACGCGCCTCGTTTTCCGTGCCCGGGCTAACTCCTATCCCGAACACGATGCAATATGCATGATATGCATGAATGCAACTAAAATACAATTCTAGCATGCACAATGCTATGAAAATGAGATGCCTCGAAATGCGTGCACACGGGCACGCAAACCGAGGCGATGATCCTAAGGCATGAAATGGCATACGCAATGCAAATTGGACTTACACTAACACGAGTGGACCTCAGCCACACTCACATAAGAGGCCGTGAGATGAAAATGAAGTGCCTCGAAATGCGTGCACACAGGCACGCAAACCGAGGCAATGGTACTAAAGCATGAAATGGCACTCCAAATGCAAATTGGACTTATACTAACATGAGAGAGCCTCAGCCACACTCACATAAGAGGCCGTGAGATGAAAATGAGATGCCTCGAAATGCGTGCACACGGGCACGCAAACCGAGGCAATGGCATACGCAATGCGATGAGACTAAAATGGCATACAGAATGCAGAATGGACTTACACTAACATGAGAGAGCCTCAGCTACACTCACATAAGAGGCCGACGGATGAAAATGAAGCGCCTCAAAATGCGTGCACACGGGCGCGCAAACCGAGGCGATGGCCGTAAGGCATGAAATGACATGGAAATGATATGCAAACATGAAAATGAATTTTGGCACTGAAATGTGGGGGAAAACAGCCCCGAAATGAGGCGAAAGTACACCCGATGCATGAAATGGCCCCGAAACATGAATTTAGGCACCCGAAATGGCCTATAGCTATACCAAACATGCACAATATAGACATGGAATGAAAATGCAGTAGCAAGACAGCCCCAAGAAAAGAATTTTTCAGTCATAAAAAATGGTTAAACAGCAAACACACATAGGATTAAGCAAGAATGCAAAAATGGCCCCGCAAGAGGGGTATTGAAGCAAGTGATAGATGCGATGCCCAAATGGAAAAGTACCCTTCTACAACACTGATGAGGGACTAAAAATATGAACATTTACAGTAGATGAAATCCCCCAACTCAGTATGCAAACATGCTAAAAATGTCATGCAAGAACTAGGATACACAAGGCTATAACATGAGGTACCCCAAAAATTCATCACACCAGAAAAGACCCTTAATGAAATATGTCAATAAGATCAAAATATGACTCTTTCCAGTTCTGATGATGGCCGAAAACAGAGGCTAGATAAGCTTAAAAAAGCATGCAAAAATGGGGGTCAAAGAGGGGTATAATGACAAGTATAACATGGAGACCCCCAACAAGGTTGATCCCTTCTACAATGTTGTAGAGGGACACAAAATAAGCTTACTCACAGTTCATGATATGCTCCAAAAAAATTTACATATAGGCCAAACAAATCATGCAAATTTACGGTAAATAGGAGGAATTGTGAAGCAAGTGCAAGATAGGGGGCCCAAACAGGGTTGAGCCCTTCTTAAATGTTGAAGAGGGGCTCAAAATAGGTCCACTTACAGTTTATATTATGCTCGAAAACAGATCACTCATAGGCTAGAAATTTCATGCAAAATATTGGCATATAAGATGATATTGAAGCAAGTGTGCCATAGAGGGCTCAAACAGGGTTGAGCCCTTGAACAAACATTAAGAATAGCTCAAAATGGACCTAGTTTTAGTTAAGGTCGGAGCCCAAAACAATAAGCAAATAGGCTTAAGAAAAGAGGCAAGAAAGTGCTACAAAAGAGGGAGATTGAGACTTACCCTTGTAGACAAGTCTTGGCTGCCTTTTGCTTGAAGAATGGATGCCTTCTAGCTGCTGGAAAGCTCTCCTAGCTGCTGGAAATAGAGTAGTGGTGGTGATGCTTGGTGGTAATGAAGAAATGGAGTTGGAACTTGGAGTTTGGAGCTTGAAATGAGAGAGATTGGGAGAGGCAATGCAAGAGGCTTCAAGGGTTTTTTTGTCAACCCCAAAATTAGGTTTTGGAGCTTGGTTATATAGACCAAAAAGGGGGGAGAAAGGGAGGGAAAAAGTGAACCAAGCTTCCCTCCACCAGCTGTCCCCCCCGGATACAGATCTTTTGGGAGAAAAAGCTATACAGCTATAAGGCACACACCCCAAGGAACATGGCCGGCCAGCTACCTTTGCTGCAGGTGGCCGGCCGGCTACCCCCTATGGCTGGCCGGCCAAGGGGCAAAAATGAAACAGAGAATTTCTGGCCGGCCACCACATGTTGGTGGCCTCCCATGTGTACTCAACAAGACCCTATGGTTGGAAATTGGCAACTCTGAAACAAGAGAGACAACAAGCCACTTTTAGAAGGGGTTCAAAAGGGTCAATTAGAGTTACTGGCCGGCCATGTGTTTTTAGGGTCCTCCCATGTGTGTACAACACAAATATGTGGTTTTGGCTCGAAGAAAATGGCCCTAGGGTGTTCAACATTAGCCCGGAAGTGAGAAAAACGGGCGCCGGAGGGCGCCGGAGGAGCATAACTGGTTGCTGAGACAATTGCTGGCCTCCCACCCTCCAGTGATCTTCCTGGTGATAAAACAGAGGTACCTGCCAAAAATGAACGAAAACCGATGCAAAAGGAATGCTCGGGGACCAAAACACGCAGTTCGGGGTCCCGAAAACCGGCCGTTAAGCACCGAAAGTGACATTCGGCCACGAAGTGGGTACCTAAGACCCCAGTGTCCCTCAAAAGGGAGTAAATGAGATGCATGCCAAAAACCGGAGGAATCGAAGATGGTTGGGTGGTCCCGAACCGAGGCACACGGCCTGACGGCTCCGAAAATCGGGAACCGGGCTCCGAAATGGGCAAAATGGCCTACGGCCACGAAACGTAGCCTACGGCCACTGAGAGATGATCTACGAGACCTCTCCCTCCCTTCGGGAAGAGAAAACAGGGCCTGGTTCGCAAACCGAGGCAAAGCACGAAAGAGTTTGGAAGTCCGGAGACAAGGCTCGCAGCCGAGACTCTGAAACCTCTGAACGAGCACGATATGCAATATCACCAAGCGCTCAATCGGTGACGTCTGAGTCTTAAGGTTGGTAAAAAATTGGGTGTCTACACTTGCCAACATAATCGTAGAACCTGAGTTGATTAAAGAAATCAAAGTCTGCCAATGGGAAGACAAACTTTTGAAGAAAAAGTATAAGAAGCAAAGAAACACGCCCGATCCTGACTTTACGATGAGTAATGGGATGCTAAAATTTCGAAATCAAATTTGCGTACCCGATCTTCCAGAACTTAAGAAAAAGATATTGGTAGAAGCTCATAGCTCGAAGTTTGCGATCCACCCTGGCAATACGAAGATGTATCACAATCTGAAGGAACACTTCTGGTGGACAGGAATGAAGAAAGGCATAGCAAGCCATGTCTCTAAATGCTTGCGTTGTCAACAGGTTAAAGCAAAACATTAGAGACCTACAAGAATGTTACAACCACTCCCTATTCCCGAATAGAAATGGGAGCACATTACTATGGACTTCATGGTCAGGCTACTGTAGTTAGTCTCGAAGAATGATGCAATATGAGTTATCGTAGATCGATTGACGAAGTCAGCGCACTTTCTACCAATCAGAATCATGTACTCCTTTACTAAGTTTGCCATTATATACATTAAGGAAATCATTCGTTTGCACGTCACCCCAGTTTCAATCGTATCCAATAGAGACCCCTGCTTCGTGTCTCACTTCTGGAACAAATTGCAAGAAGCTTTGGGAACTACTTTGAAGTTTAGCACAGCTTATCACTCGCAAATCGATGGGCAATCTGAAAGACCAATCCAAACTTTGAAAGATATGTTACGTGTGTGCGTGCTAGACCTCAAAGGTAATTGGGATGATCACCTACCGTTAGTGGAGTTCGCCAATAATAATAGCTACCATGCAAGCATTGGAATGGCACCATACGAGGCACTATACGGAAGAAAATGTTGATCACCTCTGTGTTGGACAAAAGTCGGAGACAGGAAACTATTAGGCCCCGAGATTGTGCAAATAACGAGCAATAAAATTCAACTCATCCAACAACGAATTCACACTGTCTAGAGTCGCCAGAAGAGCTATGCAGATACACGGAGATGGGACTTGGAATTTCAAATGGGAGATCATGTGTTCCTAAAAATCTCACTAACGAGAGGGGTTATCCGATTTGGAAAACGAAGAAAGTTAAACCCACGTTACATCGGGCCATTCGAGATACTATAAAGGATTGGTCCTATGGCATATCGCCTTGCGTTTCCACCTGAACTGTCCAATGTCCATAATGTGTTTCACGTTTCGATGCTTCGACGATATCTTCGAGATCCAGAGCATGTTGTCGATTACGAGAACTTGGAAGTTCAAGAAGACCTCTCTTACGAAGAGCAACTTGTACAGATTCTCGATCGTTGTGATCAAGTCCTTCGAAATAAGACTACACCTCTTGTAAAAATCTTATGGAGAAACCATCGTATCGAAGAAGCGACATGGGAAACTGAAAGCCAAATGCGAGCCAAATACCCATGCCTCTTCAAAAACCAAGGTACGTCAAGTTTAGGGACAAACTTCTTTTAAGGAGAGGAGAAATGTGACACCCCAATTGTTTAATTAATTTAATAAAAATAAATAAATAAATGAATATGAATAAAATAAAATTAAATAAAAATAAAATATTTGATTTTATAATTAAACTCACTACAATGTAATCTAACTTAAAATTAAGGGCATTATTATTACCAAAACATAACAATGTGATTAACATATTATTTAGGGCCAACTAAAACCTAACCATGAGATTAGTAATTTGTGTGGGCCAAAAGTGAAAATAAGCTAAAGTGAAGACAAGTGGCGTCACGTCTCAAATACCAACAAGCTAATAACGTGGCAGAAAATTAGAATGAGAAGCAACGTGGCAGCCGTTGGCCTAAGCACTTGGAATAATAGGCAAGTTTTGGAGTCTATAAATAGGTATTGTTTAGGAAGTATAGAAGCAGCAACGAAAAGAGATAAAGAAAAAAAGAAGGCAACGGCTAAGAGAGGCTCAAAAAGTAAGAGGAATAGTAGGAAATAATAGAAAAAGTGAGTTATATTATACCTTGAGTTACCATAATATATTTTCTATATGTCTTGAGTCACTATAATATATTTTATGAATGTTTTTAGTTAACACAATTTATTTTATATAATTTATGTTTTATGGTTATGTTAATGTTTCAATTATGTGGATTATTTTGAACTCTATTTGCTTAAATTAAAACTCATGGATATGTTTGTTTAAATTTTAGAAAATATTTGACAATGATCTTACAAACAAGTATTTTCTATAAGTACCACCATAGGAGTCCTACGTTTTGGAGGACTTAAATAAACTATTGGCCCATGTTTGGCCACCTTGTGGTTCTCTGTTTGTCATGGATCCATGACCCCTATTCTGATTGTCACTCTAGTGACCCCTGTTTTGTTCTGTTCTGTACCATGGTTATAATTATTTACGTAATTTCTGTATTTTAGTTTCTGCCATTTTAATAATTTATTTATGCAACTTAAAGTATGTTAATGTTTTAACTTAAATAACTATACATGGCTATTTTGTGCCCCTATACTCACAGTATAATATTTCTCACTCTGCCATGTGCTTATAGCTGTTATCATTTTCAGGTGATGAGACTCAGCAGGATCAAGATGGGGGATAAACTACAGTGTTTTTTTTTTTTTTGGTACTGTCTACATTTATAATTGGACACCTGGAATAAAATAAAAGCCCAAATGACTATGTTTGTTTCCTTTTAATAAACATTCGGTACCTAATTATTTTATTTTAATGTATTTAATTTATCCGCTTGCGCTACAACTACACAATTATTAGAATTATTTTATTTTTATCTTGTTGCGATGCTGAGCCTTTGAGTACTGGGTTTGGGTCGTGACACCCTCGATCTGCCAGATATTTAGCAGTTGAGTCGCCGGGTGTTGTTGTAGCTGTGCACTGATGAAATGGCTTAGAAAGGACTCACTGAGGTGACGGAGTCTGGGAAAAAGCTGGCTGAACCAAAGGCACGTCAACCCCTTCAACATGACGGGAAAAGCGCAACACATGATCTCATCTAGGAAGGCGTGGAGGATCATAAGTGTCAGATATGCTTCCACGTGGTCGACCAGATCGGTGGTACCATCGGAGGTATCCATCAATGGCATTTTGAACTTAGGTGGTAGAGCTTTATTCTTGATGGAGGCAGTGAAGGGAGAGTTAACGGTAGAGGAAGGTTTATGCTGCATGTTCTGCTTGACCCCTTGTAGCTGAAGCTTCATGGCCTGCAATTCTTTGTCCCAAACAGAGGCATTGTCCTCACAAACATGAACTGGGGGTTGAACGTTACTAGCCTCGCCTTCGTGGGTGGCAGTGTGGTGCAGTGGAGGATGGTTGTGAAAAAGCGGTCGTCCCTCTTGGCGGGGCTGTGAGCCTAGAGGAGGAGCATGCAAGTCGTCAGGGTTCGACGGTTGAAGCTATGGGAGAAAGGGCGGAAATATTCCTTGGGATACATGTGGCGAGAATTGGTGGTGATTATGGGTTTGTGCCGGGTTAGGGGGACCATTTGTGGTGGTGAGGGAGGGATAGGTAAGTCGCGCTGGAGCAAAGTGTTGATCAGGGCTTGATTTTTTTCGGTCAGCCAGTTGATGCCGTTGGTGAGTTCTGCAAAATATGGAGTGGGTTATTTGGGTTGAAGGACTTGGCTTGAGGGTTACCATCATTGTGTTGTGAAGCCATAGACCTGGTTGTAACCATCCACCCTGCTGTAGAAGATGGGTGATAAGGGAGCTCCCTCCAGTGACAATGAACACAACTGCCTACCAAAGGTGAGTTCCCACAGACGACGTCAACTTTTAATGTAATAACTCCAATGGTGGACGCGTTGCACTGATCCACGTTTCCAACGGGTCTACTGGCCTTTGTGTCTCTAACGTATGCCTGCAAAAAGGTCCAATGGGAGAGGGGGTCCGCCGACGGACTCTCCGATGACCAAGTTAGGTAGGGGTATACTAAATTGAAAGAGAGACAAAAGGAATGGAAAACTTAACCTCTAACGTATCTTGAGGGCTTCCTTATATCCTTTACTCATCATTTACTTATCCATTCCAAACTGTCTTGTTAGCCGAAAGTCTGTGGCCTAGTTAACATCGTTCATAGTGATCCTGCATACTCCGGCGTAAGTGGTCTTGCTGCATTTAATGCTAAAGTGGCCTCATTAAATAGCTGATGTGTAGGTGCAATAACTTTGTAGGATTTTTGTATGCTTATATGGCTACATCCCTGCTTGACAAGTGTTTGCATGTCATTGGTCTTGGGTTAGCATTGGCCTCTTAAAGTTGCTGGGCTTTAACCGCAACTGCTTGAAGGCCTAGGACAGGAGTGGGTTAAGTTTACTTGGGCCGTGAGTCGTGGGCTGGGCCTCTTGGATGCCCTAAGCCATGGGCTGGGCCCTCTTGGGTGCTCATCGGTATCATAGGTCATGTGATACTTATTGATTTCTTTACTTCAATATGATTGCATCTTCGTCTTGTCCCGTAAGAAATAAAAATCAAGGTTGAGGAAGAACAATTCAACCAAAAATTATTGGGTATTTATGTAGTGTTTAATTTAATAGTTATTAGTTTAGACTATAGGGTTTATAATTTTTGTGTTGGTATTTAGAAAACAATACGATATGTCGATTGATTTATGATTTAAAAAATTGCTTCTCCAACACTTAATTATTATTATTATTATTATTTTTTTCAATTTAACCCTTCATCCAATTTTTTCTCTCCATGTATAACCATAGTTGCATTACTACTTTACTAGTTCTCGTTAATGGACACAAATATAGAAACGAAAAATAATCGTCTTCTTTAGTTTGGTTTTAGATTCTATTTTTTTTGTAATTTGGTAAATAAAATAAAAATATAAAAAAATTATTCACTTTCACATAGGTTTATCCTTTTGGGGGTAAAATAATTTTTAAAAAATTTAATTTTTATTTTTTATTTTTGTCAAATTAGTTTCAATTTTTTGAAAAAAAAAAAAAAAAAAACCAAACATAATGATTAATACTACAAACATATAATATTTTTATAAAAAAATATAATGTGGTAGTATTGCATTTGTCCTGGTAAATTTCATCTAAAATAAATACAATACAAGCATGCAAATAACATTACATTATGTATACTTTTAGAAGAAAAAAAAATTACATTCGTATATATCGAATTAACTATCCCAATGGTGGGTGAAAAGCAAATCGGACTCTCATTATTTTTCCCATGTTAAAGATTGAAACACATAAAATTTACAATTGTAATAACAATGATATGATAAAATTATATGTTAACTTTTTATTGGTCATGAATTAAATCATGTAAGTCCTAATTCTTTTATCATATTGTTGTGAGTTAATTGAAAAACTTAAATTATAAGTCTAGCATTTTTTTTTTAACTATTGAGATGTACTCTCAATGCGAGGAGAAAAAATTGAGTGAAACAATTATTGCCATGACGCTAACAAACAAATCATAGTATAGTATGTAAGTTTATTCTGCTTCACATTGGATAATGTAGTTACATTTAGATAATGAGATTTACTTTTCTATGTAGTATTTTATAATTAGATAGTGATATCAGGTATTAATGGTGATGTTATATGAACATTGCAATCAAATTTTACTTACATGAAATGCAAAAATAATCTAATAAGTCAGGAAGATTATATATTCACGTGTCTAGCCAATGATATAGTGTAGTTTGTCTATCATCTCCTTGTTATTATCTATTTAAGGAAAACTTCTATTAAATGTATAATTTAAAAAATAATTACAAATGGTAAATTTTATTAATATAATTAATTAAATTTTCAAACTTTTTTTTTCAATTTTTAATATTTTTGTGAAAATATAACTAACAGACAATTCTCCTAGGCCGGTTGGGATGAGCTATATAGGCTACCTCTTTTTTAGATTTTTTTTTTTAGTAACTTTTTTTTTTTTCTCAAAATTATGTTAAAATTTTCTACTTTTTCAATTTGTTTTGTGTAGACGAATCTAAAAAGTAATTTTTAAAAAATTAAAAGCCAAAATAGCCAAAAAAAAAAATCATTATTTTTTGTTTATTTTTGTCCCTTTTTGGGTTTCTTTTTTTTTTTTGAATTTTTTTATTTACCAGTTTGTCTCGTCGCACTGAATCTAGAAATCTAAATAAAATTCACTAATAAACAAACTCCAAACAATTACTTAACCCTTTACTTTTATTTAAACACATGACTAATATAAAATTCTCGAAAGGAATGATTTGCTCCGTTAAAATAAGTGAATGTTTAGAGGTTATGTTTATCTAGACTGCATAAAGGGATTATAATCTATCAGACTATTAATCGTGAGATATATAATTTCTCGATTATTTGGTTAGAAATAATGTGTACTTGATATTTATTTTCTCATGAGATTAGATGTCTAGAAATAAATATCTTATTAAATTCAATATTTGATTGGAATATTATGAAAAATGATAAATGTTCAATAGTGTATTTTATCATTTTTCAATTGTTTATTAAGTAATAGCAATACTAAATCTGTCTTTAATATTTTAATTTTTTGACTATTTAAATAAAAATTTATTTTATTTTTTTAAAATTAAATAAAAAAACATCTATAAAATAATCTGTTATTTTTAAAATAAAGTTTTAAATAAATTTATTTTAAAAAACCGATAAAAATTAAATAAAATATCAACAAAAATTTAAAATAAACATCAATAAAATTAAATAAATTTATTTTATTTTAATTTTTAATTGAGATTTTATTTTATTTTATTAAATACAATACATAATGAAATCAAATATTTAGAGGACAAATGTGTCATTTTACAACTTAATCTCAAGAGATTTCAATTCCACCTCCTTTTACGCTGTGTTAGGTTGGGAGATTTCGGAAGAGATTTGAAAACGAAAAGAAAAAATGGAAGTAAAATATTAATAAAATATACTTACATTTAACATAATTTCACACACATTTTCCTTTTTATTTTTTTAATATCTCTCCAAATCTTTAAATCAAATACAATATTAAGACATAATAGTTTAAAATATATGAAATTTATAATTTGACGGGACTTTTTACCCACCCTATAAATTCTCAAACAAAATAATAAACTCATAATGGATTAGACATATGAGCGTGTTTGTTTTGAGGGATAAGAGGGTAGGATTGGACTATTAGTCCCACCAGACTAATAGTCCATTGTTTGTTTGAAAAATTTTACTCCGGACTAATAGTTCCCCCGGACTATTAGTCCCACATATATGGGACTATCCTATCCCATGGGGGGTGTGGGATAGAAACTATGGGATTGGTATCCCATGGGATTATTTTGTGAAATGTCCATTTTACCCTCCATGCTATTACTCAGTAAACAATTAGAAAAGGGTAAAATAGTCTTTTGAACATTTATAAATTATTTTTTTAGTGTTGTTAATTTAAAACTATATATTAAATAAAAATTTAAATTATAAATTATAAATTATAAATTTAATTTAATTAAAAATAATAAATTATAAATTATGGCCTTATAAATTCAATTTTTTAGTGTTGTTAAAAAATTAAATTTACATATTAAATAAAAAAACATCTATAAAATAATCTGTTATTTTTAAAATAAAGTTTTAAATAAACTTATTTTAAAAAACCGATAAAAATTAAATAAAATATCAACAAAAATTTAAAATAAACATCAATAAAATTAAATAAATTTATTTTATTTTAATTTTTAATTGAGATTTTATTTTATTTTATTAAATACAATACATAATGAAATCAAATATTTAGAGGACAAATGTGTCATTTTACAACTTAATCTCAAGAGATTTCAATTCCACCTCCTTTTACGCTGTGTTAGGTTAGGAGATTTAGGAAGAGATTTGAAAACGAAAAAAAAAAAAATAGAAGTAAAATATTAATAAAATATACTTACATTTAATATAATTTCACATACTTTTTTCTTTTTATTTTTAAAATCTCTCTCCAATTCTTTAAATCAAATACAATATTAAGACATAATAGTTTAACATATATGAAATTTATAATTTGACGGGACTTTTTACCCACCCTATAAATTCTCAAACAAAATATTAAACTCATAATGGATTAGACATAAAATCCAATCTTCTCTCCCATCCATAGAAACAAACACCCCTGAATAGATGCGACTGTGATGTAGAGAGAGAGAGGGGAGGGGGACATGAGACATGGCACACATGGGTGTCATTTAATTTAGGGCCATAACCGCACACTCGTTGGGTAAGTCTGTGGAATGAATGCAATGTGGACAAGGCTTCTTGCCGTTTATTTTGTCGAATAGATGATATTGTTAGATTTGTGGTGGGGGGGGGGGGGGGGGGGGGGGTATTAGAGGTTTTATTTTAATAATTAAATTATTTAATATATAGAATTTATTGAATATTTTATTTTTATAAAAGTTTATGTTAATCAAATATTGATAATTTTATAATTAGAATATATTTTTGTTAACAATTTATTTTTAAAATTATATTTACTATTAAAAAAATCTAATTTGATCTATAAATTATCGATATTTGATTAATTCAATTTTTTTTAATAAGAATGATGTACTTGATGAATTCTACATATTAAACAATTCCAATCATTAAAATATGACATGTGATAAGTCTCACGAGCTTAATCATTACGCCTGCTCCAATACAAATGTGCAAGATTTATGTTTTGTTTGGATGAGGGATTTGAAAAGAAAAATAAAAAGATAGGTAAAATGTGAATAAAACATATCTATATTTTATTTTAATTTTACACATTTTTTTTTTCTTCTAAATCTCTCTCTAAATCTCCCAATCAAATACAATATTATTACGCCAGATGCCCGCTCACACGTCGGCTTCTCATGGGACCACCCACTCCACGCTTCAATACCTAAAGTTCTATAATTGTTAGAATTCATCACTGCCGTTGGTTGTGCTGACTAAATTATTTACCTACATTGATTTGACGGTTAAGATAGTATTGCCTTGCCCCACTGTTACCTTGTGCAGCGTACTCTACTGTATCCAAAAGCTGCGGAACATTACCTCCAACCTCGGTTTCTAACCGCCTAGGATATTCCCCTAATTATACCAATTAATGATTCCAAACATGTGATGAGATGTCATTTTGGTTGAAATAACTGGATTTTGATTATAAATTTTTCACAATTCAATTTAAGAGAATATTTGATTTAGTAGGTCTATTGTACATTCAATTTCGTTAATTTAAATTGTTTATTTTTTAGTATTTGTTAAAAATAATATTTATATAAAAAATTAATACGATTAGATTTCAATAACAATATTTAAATTACATTTATCTTATAAAAATAGGTAATAAATATAATTTTAAGAATAATCATTTATTATTTAAAAAATCAAGATATCTTTTGTTTACTTTAATGATTGTAATAGTGCATAGATAGCCTTGACACTTAAACCCAAACCCAATACCTAAAAAATTACGGATAAGTCCCAAACCCAATACCTATAAGGCAGGTTAAAAATTGAATATATGCAGTCAACTGTAAATTATATATATATATTTATTATATTAAGTGTAATCACATTTTTAAATAGTAATATTGAGAGACATATAAATAATGGTTGTAACATAACGGTATTGAAAATATCATCTGGATATGTATTGGAAATTTGGTGTTGTGATCATAATTCTCTTAAAATGATTAGCTGCAATAATAATAATTTTTTTTTATAATAACTAAATCAGCCATATCGCCTTGTGAATGGATTATGAATTGATACATACTGGGAACTAGTTGATACTAGATGGGCATTAACTGGGCCAAGTCACGAGTTGATACTAGAATGGGCATTAGCCGGTCCAAGTCACGTCAAGTTTGATTTGAAAATGCACTAGATAGTAAAATTATATGTCATCCTCGGCCAAACCGGCATTTTTAGTCAAATTATATGTTATCCTCGGCCAAGCCAAACAAATTTTTTTTTTTGGTAGGTAAGCCCGACGTCTTACAAGTTACCATCGGGATATTTTACATGTTGGTTAAGATTTTATTTTTTATATGCCAAGTGAATTTTTGTATATTCCATAATTCACTACAACAAAATGCAGAAATGGCGACTAAAAAAATTATTTTCGTCGCTGAAAGTGCCATTTTCGGCAACTAAAATGGAATTAGTAGCCAAAAGTGAAGACTTTTGACGACTAAAACAATTTAGTAGCAAAATGTATAGTTATTGGCGACTAAAAATCAATTTAGTCGCCGATTATATGTGTTTTACCAACTAAAGATTTTTTAGTAGCCAAAAGTGACGATTTTTGGCGACTAAAATAATTTAGTGCCAAAAGTATAGGTTTTGGCGACTAAAAAACAGTTTGGTCGCCGATTATACGTGTTTTGGGGACTAAAAAACGTTTGGTTGCTGAAAGTGAAGCTTTTTGGCTACTAAAAAAAATTTAGTAGCTAAAAACAGGCAATTGGCGACTAAAATTCAGTTTGGTAGCCAAAAGGGGACGTTTTTGGCAACTAAAAACAGGTTTAGTCGCCAAAACTGTTTATTTTTAGGCGGAACTTATTTTTTTAGCGACTAAAAAATAATTAGTAGCCCAAAATTACAGAATTGGCGACTAAATAATGGATTTAGTCGCCAAAAGTGGCCTCAATTTTTTTTTAGTAAATAATTTATTTTTTACATAAATTATATTGAATAAAAATAATTATATTTATATATATAGTTTTATATTAATACAGGTCAATATACTATATAAATAATATATATTGCATATATATTCATGTGGTGTTGTAGTGGCATAGTGGAGGGAGTTTGTTGCTAAAAGTTTAGAATGTGGGACAGGTTGGTGGCTTGAATTTCAAAAAAAGCAAAAAAGTTGGATTTTTTTTTTTTTTTTTTTTTTCACGGAAGCACCTTTGGCGACAAAAATTATTAGTCGCCAAAAGTCTTTATTTTGGCGACTAAACGGTTTAGTCGGCGATTCAGTGAGTGTTGGCGACTAAAGGATTAGTCGCTAAATGTATGATTTTCAAAAGTGTAAATCACTATTGGCGACTAAAATTTTGGTCGCTAAAGACCTGTTTTTTGCTGACTAAAAAAGTTTTAGTCGCCAATACCTCCGGCGACCATGTGTTCGCGACAAAAGCGGTGACTAAAAATTTTAGTCGGAGAAACTAAAAAGTCGACTTTTGATGACTAAAAATAGACTTTTGGCGACTAAAAATTTTGTCGCCAAAGGTGATTTTTCTTGTAATGATTACTTAGTAGTTAATTCACAAAATAATAATTGTTATTAACACAAATAAGTTTTTAATTTATTTATTTATACATTACACACATATTTATGTAACACACGTTTGCATGTGTAAAAAATCTTAGTGAATGATATTAACTAAAATAGTATCAACATAAGAATTTACGGTGTAGCTTGAAACGTAATCGAGTGTAGATTACAGTAAATATAAATCTAATTCACATATTTGTTTCTCAAAAAGATTAATTGAAACAATTGATGAGATTGCTGCATTTGACTGCTTTCACCTAACAATTGAGCAAAGAAGAGACAAAGTTTCAATATCACTTGATGTAGATATTAAGGTCGCGTTTTAATTAGTATGAATTTGAATTTAAAAAAATAATAATAATAAAATATAAGTTAATTTTTTCTCAATATCTCTTGTATTTTTCTTTTCCTTTCTCAGATCTACCTAGATTTATTTCTGAGTTCATGCAATAAAGTGTTTTATTTATAAGTAAAAATTCATACGAATCTTCCATGTTTATGCTTGTGTGTGTGTGTGTGGGGCTTGAATTCCTTTTTTTGATAAAGAAGATGTGCATGTCACAGATGTCAAAATTAAAAGCACACACTTTTAGCTTCACGATGACTTTGATTCTGTATGTCACCACCATGTTGTTTATCTATGTGTTTAGTCATCTCATTTCATAAAATAAAAAGATGTTCTTGTTGTCACTTTCTCGAGAAAAAAACAGTGGCTGAGAAAAATCATAACTAAAGATTGCCCATCGATCAAACAACTCGGTGGGAAAAAAACAAAAGGAAATTGTGATTTGTTCGGGAGGCAATCACAAGTGTGGTTAGCAGAAAACAAAAATAAACTGAAAACATTTTTTAAGGTTAATGAAAAATAATAATACTTTTAAAAAAAAATCAGAGTTTAATCTCCCGAGTTTTTAATTTTTAAAATTTAAATATTAATCTTTTTATTTGTTTTTAATTTAAATCATTTGTCTATTTTTGTTAAAATTGATATAAAAAAAAAGTATTTCGCTATTAAATGATCTAAAATACCATATTTAATTGAGTTTAATGGCTAAAATATGTTTTCCCGTTAGTTTTATTTAACAAAAAAAATAGATGATTTAGATTTAAAAAAAATCAAAATATTAGGGTTTAAAGTTACAAAATTAAAATTTTATTTTGTCATAAGAGTCAAATTCTGAATTTTTTTTAATTTTCTTAATATTTTTTTTATTTTTAAAGCACCAAAAAAAAAAAAAAAACTAAAATTTTATTAATTCCATCATCACCTCAACCATTCCAGTGTCAACACCATCATCACCACCACCACCACCACCACCTCAACCCCACCCCAAACCAGCACCTCTACCTCCACCCTGCCGTTTAAAAATTATTTTTTACCAAAATAAATGAAACATTAAAATAATGTGTTATACTTTCTTACATAATTACCCTTTTCAAAAACAGCAACGTAAATGGAACAATGGGGGAGAAAATGGGATTTTGAGCATTCAAAAGGGGGGTTATAAAGTTGGAAAAGGACAAGACAGCCCAACTAAAATAAAAACACACACACACACGCAAATAGAACTTTAATCAATGCTCGAGTACTAAACAAGCAACTACAAAAGCAAAACAATAGTGAATGTTTGGTGGTGTTTGTTTCAAATTAAAGGATACCCATCATTTTGGCCCTTACATCAAGGATAGGAAAATTCCTCTCAACTACTATATGATATGATGATATAATAATAATTGAAATGTGATATATTCACCATTTTTTTTTTATTTAGGTAAGTTTTTGCATACTTGAGTTAATTTTGAAAGTCTGAAGTTAACGATTAGGTTAATTTTATATGATTCCTTGGAGTAAGTAGAAATTGAGAACATGAATTTTGTCTTAAATTTTTTCTGCTCGATCAACTCTTTGAGATTTACATACCACAATTTAAATCCTTAAATTTACTTGCAAAACTAAACAAATTAATATTTTAAAGACAAAATTTTAGGAATAAACTCACTTTTTAGGGATGAAATATCTTAATTGTCAAAGTCTCATTGTTGTATTTCATAGCAACGAAATTTGAAATTTATTAATGAATTATTATTTGTCTGGAATTGAAATTCGTCTAAAAAAGTAAACCTTTTGGCAAAAAATTATTTTGTCTTTAAAAATGCGTTTATTAGTGACATTTTCAAAATATTGTTATTAAAGATTTTTTTATTTTTTAAAAAAATTTTGGTACACCCTCCCTTGATGAGTCACATAACAGCTAGAATTAGCCTCCTAATATTTTTCACAATAAAATTTTCACTTTTAAAAATGAAAAATTTTAGTTCCTAATATCTTGT
>JAPPVO010006736.1:0-11197 GCA_030407325.1 Camellia japonica | reverse complement strand
AATGAATGAAATCATGCTTGTTAGTGTGAGTACTGAGAAGGACCCTAGCTTTGATCCAGATTGGTCCTACACTGTCTTCAGCGCGAGCGATTTGTCGCTTTCTTAAAAATTTTCAAAAACAAAATGTTTTGCGCGGTCCTGCGAAGACCTGTGTGGAATCGCTCTTGAGATTGTGCAGCTTAGGATCGCTCTCAGCCTCGAGACTTGAGCCCTTGCTTTCAAACCTTGAGCCCTTGTTTTGAGTCAGTCTCTTTTGTTTTGGGTCTGTCTTGTTGTATCGAGTCAATCCTGTTGTATAGGAGTCGGGTGATCCCGGGGGTGTTACCTCGGGCATCACCATTTTGTTTTGTGTTTGTCTTTTCGTTTTGTTTTGAGTCTGTTTCTGCCAGGGAGCCAGTTATGCCAACAGATTTTGAATGAAACAACAATGGTCTTCCACGCTCTCGCGTTTGCTTCTGCCTTGCGCCAGTTGTGCCAGAACTTGAAAGAAATGGCAGTGCTTTTCACTTGCTTTTCTGTGCCTTGAAGTCATTGTAATGACCTAAATTTTTCAAAACCTTTTTGAACACTGCGGTGAAAACAAAGAGGGAGCAATTCCTCGGGATTTGCAAAACTTTGATCAAATTGAGAGAAAGAGAGGCGTGCTAAGCCCTTAATGAATGAAATCATGCTTGTTAGTGTGAGTACTGGGAAGGCCCTAGCTTTGATCCATATTGGTCCTACACTGTCTTCAGCGCGAGCGATTTGTCGCTTTCTTAAAAATTTTCAAAAACAAAATGTTTTGCGCGGTCCTGCGAAGACCTGTGTGGAATCGCTCTTGAGATTGTGCAGCTTAGGATCGCTCTCAGCCTCGAGACTTGAGCCCTTGCTTTCAAACCTTGAACTTGAATTCAGAATGTTCAACAGTCAACCGTAATGTGAGGCCTGTGTGGCCAGATTTGAAGCAGCCCTCGAACAAGAGGCCAGGAAAGTCGGATCAAGAAGATCAGAAGATCAGAAGAAGCTTGCAAAGCTAGATCAGAAGCACCCCTCGAACTAGGGGCAAAAAATATCCGATGTGCTCGAAGAGCCAACAGGTGGATCCTTCTGCAAATCAATACAACAGCCACTCTCCTGGATATAGAGGGCTTCAATCTCAAAACCATTTGGCATGGACTTGTTACACTTTTACCCTTCGAGAGGCTCGCTGGGTCGAAAACCCAAAAGGGCGACCCAGGCAAAAGTTAGAGCAAAGAAAAAAAAAAAAGAAGAAGAAAAATGCAAAAAAAAAAAAGAAGAGAAAAGAAAAGAAAAGAAAAGATGAAAAAAAGAAAAAAAGAAAGAAATGAAAAAGAAAATAAAAACAAAGCTCGCAAGGTTGAAAACCTGCAACAGGCGCCTTGGCAAAAGTTAGAGCATAAAAAGGAGAGGTTAAATACCCGAGTGTACCTTAACCCCGAACTACGTAAGGCTTGATTCCCATCTTTGGGATACGTAGGCAACTTCATCCTGAAGTCCAGCCGTAAAACACTTCAATTTGATTGTGTCCATGTAATGGTTTTGATCATCTCTGCCTTCTCTGTATCTGAGAGTACGGTTGCAATCATCGCTCCGAGGACTGACTACAATGCGCTGCGGCACCATCCAAACAAGGGGCAACTTTCCGTTGCCATTCAATGCGCCGCGATGTCTTTCAAACAAGGGGCAACTTTCCGTTGCCATGCAGTGCCCTTCAGACAAGGGGCAATTTTCCATTGCTATGGGTCCGAGGTTGTGTATCTCAGGAGTAGGTTTCATGCTCGTTGAGCAAATGGCCGTATGCAAAAATAGTTTTTGCGAATTTTTACTGAGGTTGACTATTTTCTCGAAAATTATTTCATTTTTTCCAAAACTGGACCATTTCTTGGACCCAAAAAAAAGGAAAATTTTCAGTGCTCATAGCCTGACTTGCATGATTTCAAACAAAAATTGAACAAGCATGTTAATCTAACTCTCATGTGGGTCAAAATTGTTTTAGTAGAAAGCAAAAAACAAAACATGGTCAACATGATGAACTAGGGGCACAGTTGAGTTAGGTTCTCTGTCTTTTTCCCTTTATCAACGCACTTGCTAGAAAGGGCACTCTACTTGCCAGAAAAGGGCACAACTGAAGTTAACGACAAAGGACTGAAAGCTCTCGTATCCTCCAAGCAGTGAAGTATCAAGCCAAGTGCGAAGCACGAACTGGAATGGATCAGGATATTCCACTCCATCATCTGGACAGATCTGATCACGTCCAAACTCCCCAGCAAAGCATCATCAATCGATGTCAGCTGCAGATTTGCTACACATCCTGTTGCAGCGCAACCCTCTGTGGGAGAAACTCACTGCTGTGAGCGGAAGAAAGAGAATCTAGCTGAGTGCTAAGGACACGAGCCCACAACTTGCTGTTTATCTATCAACCACCCAGGGGAGGGATTGAAAAATGAGAGATTGAACAATAGAGAGGCGTGCGATGAGAGAAAAAGTGAGCAAAAGGGTTTTGACAGAAAAATAGAGCTTGAGGGCCGAGTGATGTGAGAATCATAAATAAGAAAGGGTGGGAAACACATCCGGTGAAACAGGCTCCCTGTGCACGTCTGAGTGTCGTGTCTTTTCGTTTGTCTCATTTCTTGTTTTAAGTCATCCCGAGCATGTCTCGTTGTATTTAGGTCGTTTACCTTTTGTTTTTCTGTGTTGAGTTGTTTTTGCTGCCTTCAGTCGTAGGCTCAATACCCGGTTGAGAATCCTTTTCTCATTTTCAAGAAATATAATCGTTTTGTGCTGTGAGTGCCGTGCCGTTCTCCACATTTGTGCAAAACAGAATTTGTTCTTTCATAAAACCGCAGGGTTCAACCCAGGTCATGTGAGAACAGTAAAACCAGGACCTATCTGAAGCTATGAGTTTCGGGCTGCAAAGCAAAAGCAAAAGAGGAAAATGTCGGGCATCTGAGTTTGCTCCAACTTCAGTAAGTTCCGAGACTGTATTCCGTGTGTATCTCTTCAGGTCTTGCCAATGTTCCGAAGTATGAGTGTGCCTCTACCTCAAGCTCAAGATCAAGTCTACTTCAAGCCAGAATGGCGATCAGAAATGCTCTATCTGAATACCAGCTCCTACCAGATGCATCTTGGCCGTGTTTGCGATGAGTTCCTAGGAGACCAACTGCGACGGTGGAAATTAGAGTTCGAATGGCCGTGGCCTAGAACGCAAAGGTTCGGGATTTCCGAGACTAAAGTCTGGTTTAAATACCCAGGGGCGTGTCCTCGGCTTGAAATCCGTATGGAAGCCCCATAGGTTGAGATAGCGTGTATGCACCTCAATTCTGGATACTGAACCAACCTAGTCTGTCACCCCGTTGGAGAATAGGGAAAGTTGTGAATATGATCAAGAAGAAAGGCAGCATCCAAAGTATTCTACGTGTAGAACCCTTGTCAGCATTCCAGAGCCTTTGTACTGTGAGTTGAAGGTAAAGTGTTCGAAGAGCACAAGGGGAGATCCCCGTCGGAGAAGAGCGGTTCACCGCCACTCACCTCATGAGGTGCTTTCTAAAGCGCCGCTTTGTCCATTTATTGCTTTCCTTAAGCATCATGCATTGTAATGCATTGTACCTATCAAGTTTCTTTCTCAATCATGCACGATATTGTATGTACGGTTCATTCAAAGAAGTTCCGTTTGAGATCATTTATTAGTGTATCAATCACACTTCATTCATTTTGTGTAGCTATCACACACATCCTCATTTTGTGTATCTATCACGCATATATTCACTTTAGTGTATCAATCACACTTCATTTAGTTAGTGTATCAATCGCACTTCATTCATTCAGTATATCAATCATACTCTGTTCACATAGTGCATCTATCACACTTTGTGTTCACTTTCAGTATATCAATCATACTTTGTTCACATAGTGCATCTATCACACTTTGTGTTCACTTTTAGTGTATCAATCACACTCTGTTCACATAGTGCATCTATCACACTTTGTGTTCACTTTTAGTGTATCCATCACACTCTGTTCACTAAGTGCATCTATCACACTTCGTGTTCACATTTAGTATATCAATCATACTTGTTCACTAAGTGCATCTATCACACTTTGTGTTCACATTCAGTATATCAATCATACTTTGTTCACTAAGTGCATCTATCACACTTTGTGTTCGCTTTTAGTATATCCATCATACTTTGTTCACTTAGTGCATCTATCACACTTCGTGTTCACATTCAGTATATCAATCATACTTGTTCACTAAGTGCATCTATCACACTTCGTGTTCACATTTAGTATATCAATCATACTTGTTCACTAAGTGCATCTATCACACTTTGTGTTCACATTCAGTATATCAATCATACTTTGTTCACTAAGTGCATCTATCACACTTTGTGTTCGCTTTTAGTATATCCATCATACTTTGTTCACTTAGTGCATCTATCACACTTCGTGTTCACATTCAGTATATCAATCATACTTGTTCACTAAGTGCATCTATCACACTTTGTGTTCGCTTTTAGTATATCCATCATACTTTGTTCACTAAGTGCATCTATCACACTTTGTGTTCACATTTGGTATATCAATCATACTTTGTTCACTTAGTGCATCTATCACACTTTGTGTTCGCTTTTAGTATATCCATCATACTTTGTTCACTTAGTGCATCTATCACACTTCGTGTTCACATTTGGTATATCAATCATACTTGTTCACTAAGTGCATCTATCACACTTTGTGTTCGCTTTTAGTATATCAATCATACTTTGTTCACTTAGTGCATCTATCACACTTCGTGTTCACATTTGGTATATCAATCATACTTGTTCACTAAGTGCATCTATCACACTTTGTGTTCGCTTTTAGTATATCCATCATACTTTGTTCACTTAGTGCATCTATCACACTTCGTGTTCACATTTGGTATATCAATCATACTTTGTTCACTAAGTGCATCTATCACACTTTGTGTTCGCTTTTAGTATATCAATCATATTTTGTTCACTTAGTGCATCTATCACACTTCGTGTTCACATTTGGTATATCAATCATACTTGTTCACTAAGTGCATCTATCACACTTTGTGTTCGCTTTTAGTATATCCATCATACTTTGTTCACTAAGTGCATCTATCACACTTTGTGTTCACATTTGGTATATCAATCATACTTTGTTCACTTAGTGCATCTATCACACTTTGTGTTCACTTTTAGTATATCCATCATACTTTGTTCACTTAGTGCATCTATCACACTTCGTGTTCACATTTGGTGTATCAATCACACTCTGTTCACATAGTGCATCTATCACACTTTGTGTTCGCTTCTAGTATGTATCAATCACACACACTCGCTTTGTGTATCAATCACACACGTTCTTTTGGTGTATCAATCACACACTCACACCTGTTCACTAAAGAGCATCCATCACACTTTGCTCACTCCAATTTTCAAACCGGCTTCGCTTTGCGTATAAGTCCAATCTACAAACCGGCTTCGCTTTGCGTATAAGTCCAATCTACAAACCGGCTTCGCTTTGCGTATAAGTCCAATCTACAAACCGGCTTCGCTTTGCGTATAAGTCCAATTGTCAAACCGGCTTCGCTTAGCGTGTAAGTCCAATCTTCAAACCGGCTTCGCTTTGCGTATAAGTCCAATCTACAAACCGGCTTCGCTTTGCGTATAAGTCCAATTGTCAAACCGGCTTCGCTTAGCGTGTAAGTCCAATCTTCAAAACCGGCTTCGCGTAGCGTGTAAGTCCAATTATCAAAATCTTCCTGCATATCATTTGCATTTTGCCCCTGCCTGCGGGCATGCCTGCGGGCACACATATCTCTGTTTATCTTGTATGATTGTCTAAGTCTTCGGCCTTGTCAAAAATGGGTCGTCTCTGGGCTTTGACATTCACTCTTGTCACTTCCTGACTTCCGAGTTCTGTCAAAGAGGGGCAACTGTAGACACCCCATTTTTGACTGACCTTAAGACTCAGACGTCACCGATTGAGCGCTCGGTGATGTTGCATACTGTGCTCGTTCAGAAGTCTCATAGTCGCGGCCGTGCGCCCTGCCTCCGGACTTCCGAACTCTCTTCTGTGCCTTGTCTCGGTTTGCGAACCAGACTCGGTTTTCTCTGTTTTCTTTCCTCAGGGAAGGGAGTGGTCCTATAGACTATCTCTCGGTGGCCGTGCGCTACATTTCGTGGCCGTAGGCCATTTTGCCCATTTCGGAGCCCGGTTCCCGGTTTTCGGGACCGTCAGGCCGTGTGCCTCGGTTCGGGACCGCCCAACCATCTCCGATTTCTTCGGTTTTTGGCAAGTGCCTCTATTTTATCATTCCGAGGGACACTGGGGCCTCTGATACCCACTTCGTGGCCAGACGCCACTTTCGGTGCTCACAGCCCATTTTCGGGATCCCGAACCTCGCGGTTTGGGCCCCGAGCACTCATTTTGCATCGTTTTTTGTTCATTTTTGGCAAGTGCCTCTATTTTATCATTTCGAGGCACACTGGGGCCCCTGATGCCCACTTCGTGGCCGTATGCCACTTTCGGTGCTTATAGCCGATTTTCGGGCCCCGAACCTCGCGGTTTGGCCCCCGAGCATTCATTTTGCATCGGTTTTCTCCGATTTTTGGCAGGTGCCTCTGTTTTATCATACCGAGGAACACTGGGGCCTCTGATGCCCACTTCGTGGCCGAACGCCACTTTTTATTTAGAGCAAAATATCTAGATATTTTGAAAGATATTTAGAGCAAAATATCTAGATATTTTTCCCACCTTTTTGCCCTCCTTTTTGACCCCTTTCTTGGCCATAAAAACCAGCAGCCACCAGCTGGTTTAGGGGTTAGAAAAATCCTTTGAGCCTTGCATATACATCTCCTCCATTCCTCTCTTCCAAAAAGCTTCAAACATCCAAGTCTTGGCACCATTTGTTCATCAACACCTAGCCTCACCATCACCATCTTCATTCCAGCAGCAAAGGAGTGCTTTTCAAGGGCTAAGGATCAACAAATTCAAGTCAAGAAGCCACCAAAGTTGGATCTTCAAGGGTAAGTCACTAAATCCCTTTTTCTAGCATTTTCTTGAATCAATTCTTTACCCTATTTTCTTTTTGTTTTGGGCTCCGACCCCTACTGGTTTTAGGCTTATTTTGAGCCCCTCTACAACTTTGTAGAAGGTCTCAACCCTGTTTGGTGTCTCCATGATGTACCTCCTTCAATACCACTCTTTAGGCCATTAATTTGCATGCTTTGTTTGATTTTTGAGTGATCTGATTTCGAGCATACTATATACTGTGAGTGGGCTTATTTTGAGCCCCTCTTCAACATTGAAGAAGGGCTCAACCATGTTTGGCTTCTCTATCATGCACTTCCTTTGAAATTCCTCCATTTTACCGTAAAATTGCATGATTGTTTTGGCCTATTTGTGATCTGAGTTGGAGCATGCAACATACTGATATTGTGCTTCTTTTGAGCCCCTCTTCAACATTGAATAAGGGCTCAACCTGGTTTTCTTGCTCTAAATATCACTTGCTTTGAATTCTTGTCACAATCCCATTTTGCATGCTTTTTTAAGCTCACCATGCTTCGGATTTCAGCCTTCATCAGGCCTAGACAGAGCCTTATTTTTGCCTATTCTTCATGTTTTGTTAAGGGCCTTAGGCCATTTGATGATTAGTTTTGGTACCTCATGTTGTATCCTTCACATTTTCCAAAATTGCATGACTTGTTAGCCTTGCTTAGTCACTGATTTGAGCCTTCATCAGGCTTAGAGAGTGTCTTAAAATGACTGATTCTTAATTTTTTGTTAAGGGTCCAAAGTTGGTTGATCATTGCTTATGGTACCTCATGTTGTAGCCCCTTATTGGCTCATTTTTGCATGCTATTTTGAGCATATCTACACACTGAATTAGAGGATCTCATCTACTGTAAATATGCATGTTTTTGGCCCCTCTTCAATTTTGTAGAACTGATTTTTCTGGTTTGAGCATTGTATATACTACTTGCTTTGTAATTCCCCTCTTTTTCCCCGTTTTTGCATGCTAAATTTGCCATGCTTGTGGTTCTTGTTTAGCCTTGCTTTGTACTGAAAAAATGCCATATTTGGGGCTGCCTTGCTACTGTTTTTGCTTTCATGTATCAATTTTGCATGTTTAGCATAGCCGTAGGCCATTTCGGGTACTTAGAATCACATTTCGGGATGATTTCATGCATTGATTGTCATTTCGTATCATTTCGGGGCTGTTTTCCCCTTTATGTAGCTGCTGAAATTTGGTTTGCATGCTTGCATATCATTTTCATGTCATTTCGTGCTTTAGTGCATTACCTCGGTTTGCGTGCCCACAGGCGCGCACTTCGAGGCACTCCGTTTTCATTCATTTGGCTTCCCATGTGAGTAGGCTAAGGCTCTCTCATGTTGGTATAAGCCCATCATTGCATTTCTGTAGCTATTTCATGCCTTCGGGCCATGCCTCGGTTTGCGCGCCCGTGGGCACGCACTTCGAAGCACCTCTGTTTTATCCGACGGCATCTGATGTGAGTGTGGCTGAGGTCCACTCATGTTAGTATAAGCCCAATTTGCATTTCCGTCTCATTTTATCATTGCCTCGGTTTGCGTGCCTGTGGGCACGCATTTCGAGGCACTTCATTCTTATCTGACGGCCTCCTATGTGAGTGAGCTGAGGCTCTCCCATGTTGGTGTAAGCCCACCGTGGCATTCCGTATGCCATTTCATTCCATTTTATCATCGCCTCGGTGTGCGTGCCTGTGGGCACACATTTCGAGGCACTTCGATTTTATCCGTTTTTGCACTTCATATCATTGCCTCGGTGTGCGCGCCTGTGGGCACGCATTTCGAGGTACTTCGGTTTTATCCAATTTCTCATTTCATATCATCGCCTCGGTTTACGTGCCTGTGGGCACGCATTTCGAGGCACTTCGGTTTTATCCGATTTGCATTTCACATCATCGCCCCGGTTTGCGTGCCCGCGTGCACGTTTTTCGAGGCGTCTCATTTTCATCAGCATTGCGCATACTAGAACTGTATATTAGTTGCATTTCATGCATATCATGCATATTGCATCGTGTTCGGGATAGGAGTTAGCCCGGGCACGGGAAACGAGGCACGTTTCGTACTCCGAGTGACGGAACGGGTCTCAATTCCCCAGTCGCCGACACTCCGGATAACCCATGATGGAGTTAGGTTTTGTTATAGCATTCATCCGCATTGCACCCTATATTGAGTTGTGCAATCCGATTCCTCGGCCATCATGCATCGATATGCGTGATTGGTGGCACGAGAATCGAGGCATGCATATATTTGTGAAATACATTGCTATGCCCTTTTCCTGCTCTCTGTTGCAGCAAATAAGGAACCAGCAACTTTTCGGAGTCGGGCACGCATTTCAAGGAACACTGCGAACAGAGGCTAAATTGGGCATCCCAGTGGATTTCCGCGCATGGCAGCCCAGCATACATCAATCCATTATCCGGAACGAAGCAAGGCAGCCCCTGGCTTGCAAGCCAATTTTAAAGCTTTCTTAGTTTAATATAGAAATCTGTATTATTTCGGACTGTATTATTCTGTAATTTCGGACTGTATATTTATTCGGACCCTCTGCGCGAGGGGAAAACTGTAATAAGTGTGGGTGAGTGTGATGTATGTCTTCCAACCCCACGTCTTTCTTCCCTTTTATTTACCTGCTTATGATGGTTAGATATAGGGCATATTTCATTTAGCATACAGTATGACAGCATGTTTGCATCATTCATCTGTTTTGCACGCACCGGGCTCGGCGCATCATACAAACTGCATTTGTATTTCAATTCCAAATTGAATACATGTTAGTTGTAGCATTTCATATGCCATGTTTAGAAATAGCCGAGCCTGCTATAGTTGCATCTTTGCATGTGTTGCATTAGGCATTTCTGTATAAATTAGGATCATGCATGATTTCTAATCGGTTTTCTGTTTTGGCTTGGAGTACTCGGTAAGTATTTATGCTTTAGCATCCTTGCATGCGTGTGAGTGTTGCCATGAATAGCATGCTTGCCATGAGGCTATGTGCTTATGTGATATACTGCCTTGAATGCCTGTGGGTTGAGTTACTTGAATTGGGACAATGCGTTGACTGTTTGTTTTAAGCCCACTAGATAGTGGCAAAATCATGTTTTCTAAGCCCACCTGAGGGTGGCAAATCCGCGTCTTAGCCTACCTGCGGGTAGCACCATCAAACCATTTTCAAACAAACAAACATGAAATGTTTTGTTCCAATTCAGGCGACTCAGTCTATACTTGTATGCTGTGCGTATCACATAGTAACCTAGGCTAATAACCGGAATAAGAGCATACAATGTTTTCAAAAACAGATATCATGGTTAGTAGAGGCCGGTCTTTGACCGGGCGAGTGGGGGTGCTCACGATGTGACCTTCCCCAATCGTACCCAAGTTCCCGAGCCAACTTTGGTAATGACGGACACGTGGCCTTTGGCACCGAGTCAGGGTTTCCTAAATTTCCCATTAAAAAATATTTAGGTGGCGACTCTGTTATCTGGCAAAGCAGTCCATGTTTGGCACTTCTTTCAAAAAAATCTATTTTCAAAACGATTTGCCGGATTTGGACTCTTTGGTTCAAGATTAAGAACCGTGACATTTGAGTCCTTGAACTGTAGTGACCCCAATATGAACGGAACGGGACTTAACCCTCCCGGGGCGTTCGGGGACGTCTACAATATATCATGTCCATTTTTTTTTTGGGTGTTACAGATCTTGAATGTAAATCTCTACATGCGTAGCATCTAACGATTTTACGCTCATGTTCATGTTGTTTAGCAACTAGAAATGATAAATAATAAAATTCCAACACCTGTATTACGTACACAACTCAAAATTTGAACCACGGATTGATTTTTCTGTGCACGTAACTCTTTCTAAAACTCACATCATTCTTGCAATTGTGAGACTTTCCTTGAAATTATTTCAAAAATAAATGTATTTGTTTCAACTTTCACGAGAGTGAGAAGATGGGTAACTATGCAAAGGCCATGAAAGTGTTACAAAGGCAACTAATGGAGCTAGTGTTTGAGAGCTTAGGGCTAAACCCTAATTACTTACATGAAGACATTGAACTGAAGAAAAACTGAATTCAACTCAACTTCTAACTATTACATTGTTTCTTATATATACACATATCAGTAACTAATTGTAT